>VYZU01037765.1:0-140369 GCA_013401355.1 Ceyx cyanopectus
ACAATAAACCTTGGTTCTCTGGCACTTGGCAATCCCTGCTCTCATGCAGCTCTACTCCAGCTCTTGGTACTCTGGATGTCATGGCAGTGGTGTCACACCAAGCACAAGGCATGGCCACACTGTCAGCCCTTCCTAGCCTGCCCGGTGCACTCAGGACCACTGGAACCAATCGAGCACAGGACTGAGGGGCTGCAAGGTCCTCCCTGCCCCAGTCTGTGGACAAACCCCCAAGTGATGCAGTTCTACATCCCATGGCAGTTGTGCAAAAGGCAGAGAGATCAGATAGCTTGAGGAGGTGGATTTATTAAAACAACCACTCCTTTGCTTACGTTTTGCGGGTACTTTATATTCTCTATATTAAAATTTCCCCCAAAGTCCAAATAAAAAATGAGGTGTTACAATGCTAATAACATTACCACTTAAATTGACTTGGTTTTGGAAAAGAGTATCCAAATTTTGGATTTTTCAGAAACTGTGATTCCAAACAGAGATACAATCCTCACATTTTTTTAGAAGGTGGAAAATCCATTTTCTAACCAGCCCTACTTACGACTGGGTAGATGGGTTACTTATCCAAACTAACACTGACCTTCAAAAATGTTTGGGTTGATGTCAGTGTTTGGGCTGAGGTTTGGTTTGGCCAGTTCTTCTTTTTCCATAGCAATTTACCCATCCCTCGAAGAGATGCGGCTCTGAAATGGAATAAGATGAAGAATGTTCAGCACACACAGGCCAAACTGAGCTACTATTTAATAGAAATGATAACACAAAAACCCCTCTAAGCTCATCTGTATCTGAGTGATTGCACACAGCGTTGACCACCACAGCAATGATCCCATTATGAGAGCCATCAGCCATAATAGCAATGCTGATGAAAAGGAGGAAAGAAAACAGATTTATTGAACAGCTAATCTTTGTTTACATTGATAAATGAGCCTTTCTGGAGATCCCAAAGTTCGTTTAAAACCCCTTTTTTTTTCTTTTCTTTTTTTTTAGCAGCTATTTGCCTAGCCAGCTGCAGGAGCCTCCCGGGATCTCCCCAGTGTCACCCGCAGGAACCTTCCTTCTAAGTTTCTTCCCGGGGTCTCCCGACTTGTGCCCAGGTGTTGAGATTGAAGGATGTGCTATTCCTCACATCAGCTGCACAGGATGGACTCTCGCCCGTACTGTCAGCACCCTGGGAACAAGAAAAGGCCTCCTTTGTGTGCTCTCTGAAGGGCCTGCACTGTGGCTATCTCATTCTGTTTCGAATTAACATCGGCGCTGATTTCCGCTGCCTTTGCTTTGTAGAAAGGCCTCTATGTTCCGCGGCCGCTCTCCAGTTGCAGGCCGCCATGGGAGGCTGCAGGCAGATGCAAACAGGGCTGCCTCACTTTGCTCCCCTGCTTTCCTGAGGGGACAGAGAGAAAAGACAGGGGTTTGGCCACGAGAAGCCAAGGGGGACACAAGGATCGGCCGAAGCGGGTGTTGGCGTGGGGCGGGCGGCGACATCGATGGCAACGGGGCTGCTCCCAGAGGCCTCCGGATCGTGATGAAATGGTGGGGGGTGCCCCTCAGCACAGGCACAGAAATCCCACCACACATCAAACAATGCTGCAGAACACCCAGGGCAGGGTGTTAACGAGCATCCTGGGGTGCTATGTGAGCTTCCTGGGTGCTACGTTGGCACCCAGAGACGGAGCCTTAGCCAGAGTGAGCTCACAGCCTAGGTGGGACAGAAACTAGAACCCAAAACACAGCATTTAGGAAAATAATTCCCCTGCATGTTCACTCCAATGAGTGACTCGGTGATTACATGGCCCTTTCCCCAAGCCTTTGCTAGATATTGCTATTTCACTGCCCCACACCACAGAGGTATCACAGACACAAAATAAAGCCAGAGGGGCAGAGCTGAGCTGCCCATGCCATGCCCTAAAATCCTCTCCCCTGCCTGGGTGAGGCTCACGGGCTGGGAACCACCTCATGGTGGCCAAGTTGATGGTAGTGAGAGCACAAAAAGTCTTGTACACTTCAGTACTTGGTAGGAAACCAGTTCTGAGAAGGGAAATCTATTGTGCTCCAGTTGTGCCCACAGCCCCAGAATAGATGGGTGCTTGTGCAACAGCAGGCAGGAGAATTAACTTGTTGACACTATATTTTAAAGAGTAGGATTCAAAGTCAACAGAAGGGTGGTGAAAATATTGCTTCAGGTTTATTCATTTATTTGCATTGAACAAAACTTGCCCTTTCCTACCAAACAAACCAAAAATGGGGTCAAGTTACCACCGTGTTCCAGTTTGGCCCAGTTTGAATCCTGACCACTTGAGAAGATTGTCTAGAAATACTTTCAAGTATTGTATATATAGTGTATATATAAATATATATNTTATAGAACATATATATTAAAATTATGTATTTTATATAAATCTCAATTCTATATAAATAAAATCACATTTTAAAGCAAAACATTCCTTCATAGCACCTCACTCTAGTGGCTAATGATCTCTGATGCAGTGATCTGGACCATCAGTGCTCTTGCTTTATGTAAAGGAAATGCAGGTTTCAAAATACACTGTATTCAGCTGTTTTACAGGTAACAGTTTTTGCTGTAATGGGCTATTTTCTTAATAACTGTCTAGAAAAGGAAAAAAAAAAAAACCTCACTGAAATGATGGATTAGACATGTCTTACAGTGCTCATTCAGAGCCCCATTCATCAATTCTGGACTCTGTGCTGAATTGCAATAGACAGCCCAGACTTTAGAACCATTACCAAAATCCAGGGTTTCAGCAGGAAAAGGAGGAGATACTGGGAGTGAAGGGAAATTTGGAAAAAAAAAAAAAAAATTTATATAGAAGTATTTTATTTAGTTTTTTTCACAATAGGTTATCTGTGTTACTGTTATGGAAGAGCCACACGAGTCCTCAGTGCTCTCAGACCCTCACATGATAAAAGTGACATGATAAAAGTTTTAGCATCATTATCATGGTGCTGGGGTTCCCATTTACAGCTGCAGCCTCACCAGTTAACATCTACTTTGAGCAGTAAGGAAAAACTCCTGGGATGGTCCCTGAGGTGCTCACTGCTGAGATCTCCCTTCACCAGCCCTGAAGGACCATGCCCATTTTAAAGAATCCCACAAGGATAAACCACCAGACCAATCCATAAACAATTCTATCCCCCTTCTAACATCTGCAATTCTCCTCAGTCCCTTCCAAGGACAAAAACTACTTCCAGCTTATGCCTGAGAAAACTTTAGGCACCTTACGGTATATTTGGGAATATTCTCAATTCAGGCTTCTTTTTTTTTTTTTTCTTTTTTTTTTTTTTTTTTTGGGGAACACATTTTGTTTTTTTTTTTTTTTTTTTTTCTTTTTTTTTTTTTTTTTTTTTAGCTTCTCTGGTGCAAACCGATTGGATTTATATTTAGTCTGTGTTTCTGTCCTTATTTTATAAACACAGGAGTTCGAAGACAAAATAATAATAGTGTGAAAATGGACCAACCACAGTGATGGCAAATATATGGATCACCTTTTAGTTTATAGTTACACGGAAAATGTTTTGCTAAAGTGGTGGTCCCTAATGTAAGATTCACTTTTAATTACCCAGTACACTCATATTTGAGTCAAAAAAATAAACACCTAAGAGAGATAGAGTGAAGGATATGAACAGCAGTGGCCATGCAATCATTGACTGGAAACCCTAAATCATCTATTTTATTCATTTAACTAAGGTGGTGTAGCCACAGCTTTTCATTGCCAGTGTAGTGATATTGGGGTTTAAGTTTTTATCTTTTCATATTTCATGCCTTAAATCTGTGTGGTTTATTTGTCCAACTCTTAAACTTCTACCTGCAGCAGCAACTATTTACCATTTTAAAAGGGCTGTCAGAAATTATTGGATATCAGATGAGCTTAATGAATATAGGAATCAAAAAATATTTACTTTTCTATATCCAGTAAATAATAAATATTTTAGATTTCATCCTTTAACTGTTCATTCGGCTCTCCAGTTGGAAGCATTTTGACTGCATTAGTAAAGCTCCACGATAGGAAAAGACTAGATGTTAAATTACATTTTCAGCTATCTTGACATGCCATAGTTGGCACAGCTTTCTCGGGGAACAAGCTAGTCTATATATTTCTGAGAAATTAAAACCATATGGCAACACCTTAAAAAAAAAAAAAAAGAAAGAAAAAAAAGCCCTTCTCTGGAAGCATCCTTTCAAAATGTAGATGAATTAAATATAGTCATATTTATTTAGAAAGGATCTGTTAGGATTAGACACAGACCCCTCCAAGAATTAAACTGCCAATATGCTACTGCCTTAAGCCACGACAGGAGATAACTTAATGATCATGTTTCTATTAATAGCCTCCCTGTCTCTAAGCTCAATAATGTATTTAATTTTTGGCTAAACTCAGCTTTTGGGAAGACTATTAAATTAGGGGATTGATTAGAGGATGAGAGCTTTCCTCTGCTATCCAGATAATTGTTGCAATAATATTGTCCCTGGAAAGGGATTCCACTCTTTAGTATCATTTGAAAGGCCACAGAAGACTTTACATGAAGTTGAAAGTTCTGATGGACATTAGCTGGTGTTCTGCAACATTAGGAGAATCATTTCCCCAAGGCAGTGAGGAGAAGCTGGGTGACACTGACACCTTCCCCACGTGCATGAGCTGGAGAAAGGTGCCTCTTCTCTTGAATTACCAGCTTTGACAAGCAGAGAAATCTCCTGGAAGTCCTCCCCAGCCCAATATGTGGTCAGCTACATGACTTGAGCGGAAAGAGTTTGATTAGATGAATACAGGGCTGCAAACCCAGTCCATTTGCTAGAGATATTTTGCTATAGGAAACATATTTTCAATTTTGGATTTTATGTCAGCGAGGAAGCATGTAAAAAACTTTTCAGCAACATAATACCTTCAAAACTCAAGCCCTCAATTTTCCCCTGCCTCTGCTCCTATACACTTCTTGTATATTTGCACATTTGGCTACGATGACAATTAGTTCTGTGCTGCGGGACTGGATTGATTTCGCTTTCTGGGTCTCGTCCAGCTAAAATGTTACAGGTTCAAATACAGAAGCCTCTGGTTAATGAACTCCAGAAAGTGTAAAATACTGAGGCCCTGCAGTTACACGATCACCCTTCCGAACAGAAGCACTAATATCTAACAAGGCCAGCTACTGTTCTACCCTTTAGAAGAAGCTCATAAAAAAAGTTGGTTTAATTTGTCTGGGAAAAATAGACTTAAAAAAAAAAAAGAAAAAAAGAAAAAAAGAAAAAAAAGTGGTCTAAGTTCCCTGGTGGAAAAACATGCTTCTATTATGAAGCCTTCCCACCAAAAGTCTTGGAAATTAGGCAAAGTTAACATGTCCAGTTGGAGGCGAGCCAGGAAATGAACAGTGGATGTTCTCTTGTAAAAATCCTGAAAGCTGCAAGTAACCCATAAACAGTTTGCAGAGTGAGTCAAAATGGACCATTTTATGTTCCCTAATGGAAATACAGCTTATTTGTACATGGATTCAAAGTAACAATGTGATGTCATCAAATGATTTAAGGTCAGAAGCATAGCGAGAGTCAATATACAGTGGTGGATGGAAACGTCCTATTCTTCCTGAAGTATTTTGGAGGAACCACCAGCACTGGGGTTTGTCTTGGCCCTTTGGAGCCAGCACAGGAAAACCTCAGCAGCTCTATTCCTGGAATTGCAAGGTGGGAAGTTTACTGTTACCATCAGTCTAAGGAGGGCTTTCAGGAACATTAGCAAAGTTTGCATTCTGTATGGAAAACAGAGACATTTCCTATAGAGCAGCACACCTCTGGCTGCTGAGGCCACAGGAGCCATCCATGGGCAGCATTATCTCCAGAACTAACCCAGGGACTGCAGATCAAACTGCTCTGAGGCAGGTATTCCAATTCCCAGACCTGCTGCAGAGAAAGTGCTCACCTGAGAAGTGTCCCCTGAGGACCAAGCTTCCTCCAGCATAAGGGGAGCTGAGATGTCCCTCAACCTTTGACTTACAGCCAGAGGCCCTTTCCTTGCATTCTGAAATGTGAGATTTGATCCCTTCTTTCACAATATGATTTTAATTTGTAAAGTGGTTCTGAGCCCGTGGCAGAAAAAAAACCCCCAGAAGGCTGAAGTGTTCTCCAGCACTGACATACAGTTTTTTTCCAAAGCTTTAGAAGCAGATGAGCTAGGAACAGTCTTTTCTTTCAAGGGCAGAGAAGAGCAGTGGAAGGTTCAAATGAGGTGTTTGCAAGCAGGTAAATCAGAAGAATGTTGCCCAGGTAATATAACTGCCACAGATTACTGAGAGCAGCAAAAGCTTCTTCAGCAGCAGTTATCTGCAAACAGGCAGAACAATCCCCTCAGCTCAAGTTTCAGTAAATGATACGTTTGTTTGGGGTTTTTTTCCCCCTGAAACTATCTTAATGAAAGAATGCTTCCTTCTTAGCTTCTTCAGGGAAAGTCTGACAAGGACTCTTGGGTCGTTTCTGGTTTTTATCTCGTGTCATTGTGTTCATTACTGTCATACTACTGAGACCAGGAAACATGCACATCATTTTGATGAGGGATGTCTCACTTCACACTCAGTTCTAAGCATTACCACTCATTTAGAAACTTAATAAAACCTGGTCGAACTCAATTATTAACATAAGTAGCCAATTCAGAATTAACCTCTTAAGTAAAGATGAGTTTTGGAACCTAAACTGGTATTTGAATTACCTGTCCTGGTCTCAGTAGGAGCATTAAAACCTCATCAGAAACAGCCCAGCTGACAAAAAGGGGATAAATGGAGAATATAATTACTTAATATAGAAGACCCTAATTAAATAACACAAGTCAGGATACATACACAGGGCACAGAGCTCACTCAGGTGCCTCTCCAGGACACGGCACAGCTCTGTGCAGACCCAGCTGGATTTCCCTTACAGATGTTTTCTTACAAGCTTTGTGGAAGCAAGTTGGATGATCATGATTTTTACAGACATACACAGGCACAGCA
Source organism: Ceyx cyanopectus (assembly GCA_013401355.1). NCBI lineage: Eukaryota > Metazoa > Chordata > Aves > Coraciiformes > Alcedinidae > Ceyx > Ceyx cyanopectus. The sequence continues at coordinate 6,997 of VYZU01037765.1, forward strand.
AAATGACACGGGATTACTGAGGTCAGCTGGAGGTAAACAGCAGAATAGAGGAGATTTCTATTCCCTGACTTCCAACTCTTAGGTCTTTTCCTATTCCGTGAATTGTACAGTCCTTTTTTTCTAAGAAATTTCTGAAATTAACATTTACTCTCTGAAAAACATGGGGAATATTGTTGGGAAACTTTAACACCCATCATTTATTGTTAAAAATGTAACCTATGGCTTTCAGGGGTTGATTCATTTTGAAGGAAACTTCTAAATCAGTTCCACTTAATTGATATTTGCAAGCACTCGTTTGTCTTCCATTCTGGCAGTAGGTTAGCTGCAGATTCAGTGGAACAAGTCACTGTTTGATCACCTTTCTGTATTTCATGGCAGCTGCCAATTAGAAGGTGGGAGAGAGGCACGACCATATGGTGTACTCTAGGAGTAGATAATTTAGGAATGACATTTATTTGTATAAAAAAATAGTGCTTTCTCTTACCTACCTGTTAGGCAAGGCCCTTTCATGAATCTTGCCCACAGTTGCAAGAAAAGCAAATTGGAATAAAATGAGATGCCAAGAACAGCACTTGCTGGTTGGGAACATTACTGTTTTATTATAGGAAAATACCTGTATCACACTCATAAAGAAACTATTAAAAATGTAGGTAGGCTACCCTTCCTACCCCCTTCCCCATGCCCACACCTATGCACAAAACCTCCCTTTCTTCTGAGCCCCAGTTTAACCAGTTCCTTCGCAAGGGTTGTATCTAACTGAGCATCAAAGTCACAAAGAAGGGTATGAACAGGGGGAATCTTTCTGCTCCCACTGGGGCTCCACAAAATTGCAGTGCAAAAGGTGGGGCTTGGGATGAGGAAGAAGATCACACACACACAATCTGCACAGGAGCTGGGAGTTCTCCACACAGCAGCACGGGCTGACCTGTGGCCTTTCTACTTGCCCTGCAACAAGTAAATGTGACTCTGGAAGATTTAATTAGACACACACTCCAGTGCTGCTGAGAAAGAGAAATTCAAGAGGAGAATCACCAATCTGCCTTCCTCTGCAGCCTTTCTGCCGAGCTGCGTGGAGCTGGAGCTGGGCAGAAGCCACTAAATAAAGCAAGGAATTTAAATGTTGTTTTCTTGCAAGTTGACTGAAACCAAATATACTTGATAACAGGGCTAAGTCCTTGCGGGAGCTGAGCCGAGTCTTTCGCACATTTCCTCAGGTAGGAAACCACTGAGCAACATTTCAAAGCAACGGCCCTCCCATTTTTCTTAAAAGAGCTCTTCAGTGACTCCCTGGGTTGTGGTTTCTGAGTCCCACGGGCTGGCCACGCTGCTGGTTCCTCACAGGACACGGTGTATGGGAGGCTCTCAGGAATGTGTTTGCTCTCGTTTACAGATCCATACCCCCACCCTGTGGCATGACCTGGCCTGGAAAGCCAACAGAGCTCCCTCGCCCCAGCCAGGCTCGTAGCCTTCCTCCTGGGACACCCTCCTGCCTCCAGGCTCAGGAAAAGAAAGGCAGCAGGATGGGTGAGAGGAACTCCAGAGAACATGATTCAAAACTGCTGCACAGTAGCCCTCAGGACAGCACAACACAGAGCTGAAGTCCTCTCCGTGCACTGAAAACCCCCCTGAAATTAAATTCACTGTTTGAAGAAAGACCCTCTGGCTTCCCCATCAGAAAGGATGGAGGAATTTAACACCTGGAATTCAGCCAAAGGCTGAAAGATCTTACAACTTTAATGTCTGCACTAGACGATGTCATTGCACTAGAACATTTTCCCTTCCAATTAGAATCTACATGCACTCAGATCACTCTGCATATAACTTTCCCAGGGCAGCCTCTCAAGGAGGGTGAGCACAGCAGTTTTTGAGAACTATTATGTCTTCAGCTGACCATGGGTTGTCCACATCCAGAGCCCCAATTTTTGTTATGCCATTGTAAATCTAGAGAAACTCCAGTGATTTCGCTGAACTCGCTATAGTGGGAAGCCAAAGTAAATACAATGAGTTGTCAAAGGAGATCTATCACCCTGGCACTAGTGTAACTGAAAGCGTAATTTGCACTATTTTTTAATAATACAGTGTCTTAGATCGTTAGGAATGAGGTCCTGCAAACACACACGTGAGTAACTTCCTTCATGTGAGCAGACCCTGTGCTGTCTGTTTATGTGAAGAATGCTAATGTGCCAGATGTTGGGGCTGCAGCAGAAACTGTCTTCACTTCGACCAGCTAAGGCTCTGGTTTATTCTGCTCAGGCAGAAAAACAGCTACTGGATCAGGCCCTTCTGATGGTGTCCCCAGAAGGATAAAAGTAACAGCTGAGAAGCCCTGAAACAGGGATCTGGCAAAATCTGTAGACTAGCAGATCTTGAGTTTAGGGGTGGTAGGGCTTGTGAAAGATTGACAAACCAGATTTGCTTTGTGTGACAGTCTCAGAGTCAGATGAGAGGTGAAACTTGTGGCTCCTCTGAACTCTTTGGCATTAAAATCATATGAACGTTTGGAAGGAAGTTATAATTGAGAAAAAAAATCCTTTGGATTCAGATAATCTCTGTTCTAGCAGAACCTCATCCCCTGGTCCTCCCTGAGAGCCAAGAATAAAGATACCTCCTGTCACAGCCACTGCTATTGCTACAGCAGAGCCTTCCTAGGCAGCTGAACCACCCCCCAGCAACAACCACTCATCACCACAATGGCATTTCAGAGACAGAAAAGAGCTACATCCAGCCTAAAGAGTGTGCTGGGAGCTCCTGGTCCCTCTGAATTCAGCATCAATACCCTAAGCTGTTGCAGTTTTGCCCACATTAGGTTCCAGTGACAGGGTTTCCACACAGCTCAGTATGGCCAAGAACTGCACCCAGCTCCCTCCATGGAAACTACTGCTGGGTAGAGCAATGAGGAGCAGAGTTTGTTGGGGGTTTGTTTTCAATGAAAGGCTATTCCAATAGACCTTTAAAAAATATGGTCCAGAAAAAACAGAAGGAAATTAAGTTTGGGTCCAGCTACACAGTCCCTTCCCCCTCCCCCAGCCCAGATTCACATGGAGACATAAACCAACGTCCTGATATTTCATTTTGAAGGCTCCTTTCTTCAGCCTTTTAGAAACAAACTCTACCTTGCACGTAGTTGTAAATAAAAAAAAAATGTACCAAAAATCAATTCACCACGGACTTTTATGAAGTGAAGAGAAAGTTAACACATGCCATTGGTTATAAATTGATTTCTGAAGGCATAAGGACCAATAAAGTGCATTTCTGATTCAGCCCTGTCTACTTGCATGGAGTTTCCTACAGGTCAGAAGGCACACGAGCGAAGGTCAACCCCTAGGGTGTATAATTTGCAACACAGTGCCTTCATTGCAGAGCTTCCCTGCCACAAGGAGCAAATATGTTTTCCTTGGCCAGAGGAACTGTACGAAATAAATTATTCTGCAGCCAGTCTGACAGAGCTGGGCATGGGGTACAGAGAACTGGACAATTTCCCAGTGGCCTCTTGCCTAGAATTTGTTCTGAACGCATGAAGCTGAGCAGGATTTGCAGGAGACAGATGTGGACAGCGGGTATTAAATCCCAATTGGAGTTTATCTCCTCGTGTCACAAAAGGATAATGTGTTGCTTCAGCAAATCTCAATTAGCAGAGCTCAGAGTGACTCCTAGCAGGGCTGGAAAACTCAGACCTATCCATCTTGGATGTTTTAAGGTGACTGCTCCCAAACCTATTTCATGGCTGTATGAAAGACTCCCAGGTTAAATTTGTTGGTGGTGTAACTCTATCAAAGCCATGTGTGCAGGTCTCTTGAAAATTCTGAGTGTGAACCTTATGGCAATAGCAGTTATCTGACAAATGGGGGGAAAAAAAGACATACAACATTTCCATCAAATACATGTTTCCATTTTGATAAGAAATTATCTCTCTCTATATATCTCCTTAGCTTTTGCTTTTAGACATTAAAGGTCAGATTAAAAATATTTTGGCATGTAATACCTATTGAATTCAAGGGCATCCAGTGTGAAAAGAAATACAACAATAAGGTGAATTTATGGTGTTTTGCTTTGAGAAACAGGACTGTGTATGTTCAGGGAAGTAAATATTATGTTTTCTTGTGTTCTGTTTAGCTCTAGTCTTGCACCTGTCCTGCTCTCATTAGGAAAGCATCCAATTTTGCTCCCTCCTATCTCTGTCTCCAGAAGCTTTAACATATTTAATGTTCATAACCCCACATTCAATAAAAGCAAGGAAGACATGGCAGGAGCTTTATACTTCTCTGTCTTGCAGACATGTTAATGCAATTTCACTGAATCCACATTAGCAGCTTTTGAATTGGCCTAAACAAGAAAACCTGAACAGTTAGCTGAATTCCTGGAGCATCTGTTGGTTAAGAAAGACTCTCTGATTTTTACATCGAGGAAGAAGTCTGGGATCTCTCTCTTTCTCTGAACTATTCTGCACATTTACTGCAAAGAAAAATGCTGTAATACGGGAAAAAAATATCACTGCCAGACAGAGAAGTATNAAAGATTGACAAACCAGATTTGCTTTGTGTGACAGTCTCAGAGTCAGATGAGAGGTGAAACTTGTGGCTCCTCTGAACTCTTTGGCATTAAAATCATATGAACGTTTGGAAGGAAGTTATAATTGAGAAAAAAAATCCTTTGGATTCAGATAATCTCTGTTCTAGCAGAACCTCATCCCCTGGTCCTCCCTGAGAGCCAAGAATAAAGATACCTCCTGTCACAGCCACTGCTATTGCTACAGCAGAGCCTTCCTAGGCAGCTGAACCACCCCCCAGCAACAACCACTCATCACCACAATGGCATTTCAGAGACAGAAAAGAGCTACATCCAGCCTAAAGAGTGTGCTGGGAGCTCCTGGTCCCTCTGAATTCAGCATCAATACCCTAAGCTGTTGCAGTTTTGCCCACATTAGGTTCCAGTGACAGGGTTTCCACACAGCTCAGTATGGCCAAGAACTGCACCCAGCTCCCTCCATGGAAACTACTGCTGGGTAGAGCAATGAGGAGCAGAGTTTGTTGGGGGTTTGTTTTCAATGAAAGGCTATTCCAATAGACCTTTAAAAAATATGGTCCAGAAAAAACAGAAGGAAATTAAGTTTGGGTCCAGCTACACAGTCCCTTCCCCCTCCCCCAGCCCAGATTCACATGGAGACATAAACCAACGTCCTGATATTTCATTTTGAAGGCTCCTTTCTTCAGCCTTTTAGAAACAAACTCTACCTTGCACGTAGTTGTAAATAAAAAAAAAATGTACCAAAAATCAATTCACCACGGACTTTTATGAAGTGAAGAGAAAGTTAACACATGCCATTGGTTATAAATTGATTTCTGAAGGCATAAGGACCAATAAAGTGCATTTCTGATTCAGCCCTGTCTACTTGCATGGAGTTTCCTACAGGTCAGAAGGCACACGAGCGAAGGTCAACCCCTAGGGTGTATAATTTGCAACACAGTGCCTTCATTGCAGAGCTTCCCTGCCACAAGGAGCAAATATGTTTTCCTTGGCCAGAGGAACTGTACGAAATAAATTATTCTGCAGCCAGTCTGACAGAGCTGGGCATGGGGTACAGAGAACTGGACAATTTCCCAGTGGCCTCTTGCCTAGAATTTGTTCTGAACGCATGAAGCTGAGCAGGATTTGCAGGAGACAGATGTGGACAGCGGGTATTAAATCCCAATTGGAGTTTATCTCCTCGTGTCACAAAAGGATAATGTGTTGCTTCAGCAAATCTCAATTAGCAGAGCTCAGAGTGACTCCTAGCAGGGCTGGAAAACTCAGACCTATCCATCTTGGATGTTTTAAGGTGACTGCTCCCAAACCTATTTCATGGCTGTATGAAAGACTCCCAGGTTAAATTTGTTGGTGGTGTAACTCTATCAAAGCCATGTGTGCAGGTCTCTTGAAAATTCTGAGTGTGAACCTTATGGCAATAGCAGTTATCTGACAAATGGGGGGAAAAAAAGACATACAACATTTCCATCAAATACATGTTTCCATTTTGATAAGAAATTATCTCTCTCTATATATCTCCTTAGCTTTTGCTTTTAGACATTAAAGGTCAGATTAAAAATATTTTGGCATGTAATACCTATTGAATTCAAGGGCATCCAGTGTGAAAAGAAATACAACAATAAGGTGAATTTATGGTGTTTTGCTTTGAGAAACAGGACTGTGTATGTTCAGGGAAGTAAATATTATGTTTTCTTGTGTTCTGTTTAGCTCTAGTCTTGCACCTGTCCTGCTCTCATTAGGAAAGCATCCAATTTTGCTCCCTCCTATCTCTGTCTCCAGAAGCTTTAACATATTTAATGTTCATAACCCCACATTCAATAAAAGCAAGGAAGACATGGCAGGAGCTTTATACTTCTCTGTCTTGCAGACATGTTAATGCAATTTCACTGAATCCACATTAGCAGCTTTTGAATTGGCCTAAACAAGAAAACCTGAACAGTTAGCTGAATTCCTGGAGCATCTGTTGGTTAAGAAAGACTCTCTGATTTTTACATCGAGGAAGAAGTCTGGGATCTCTCTCTTTCTCTGAACTATTCTGCACATTTACTGCAAAGAAAAATGCTGTAATACGGGAAAAAAATATCACTGCCAGAAGTTGTTTCTTCACTAGGTCACACAGTAGCTGCTTGGAAGGACAAACCCAAATCAGAGGCAATATAAGGTGGCTGTTTCACAGACTGAAATTTTGACTGCCTTGCTTATGAAGATTTTTCTCCTGCCTGAAAAGCAAACGCTTTAAAACAACTGAACCCCACATTTTATCTAGCAGAGTGGGAAATGCTCTCCTCTCAATCTTTACATTAGCACGTCTGAAAAGTCAGACAGCAGAAGTGTAAGCAGAAGTGGTAAGGTAAATTCTACATTATTAAAAGCGTGAGGAAGGGAATTCTTTTACAGCACTGGTGAATATTTGAGTGCTTTTTCAGAATGTCTGGCTGTTATTTCATCTTGACCATCCACACAAAATAATTGGGAAGTCAAAGCACAGCAAATATCTCCCGCCGCTTGTTGGCCATAACTGGTACATTATTGGATAGTTAAGTGGATAATGGTGTGAAATGAGCCTATAAAAACCAACACACTTCACAGTTAATATTTTTTCAGAGTGTAGTTAAGTTACTATGACACATCTGTCATAACTCTTATGGGGAGCTTCATAATGTGTCTGATCTTATACACTCAGAGCTGTAATCTATCTCTTCAACTGCCGTGGACCTGTGGAAACTGAATATCCACAGGTCAATGGCAATATACTTTATAGTGTCAATAGAGTATATGGTTACAATGGGAGTGAGAATAATGCCAAGGTCTCATCTTGTTCTACAGGATCTCCTTTTCCACCTGTGCACTGCTTCAGAAAGCTCTGTGATTCATTTTCCTGGAGGAGACCAGCACCCAGGTGGGAATCTGGCATCACACTGTGTGCTACCATGGCATAGTGCTCTCAGCATGATAAAATCCTGATTCCTGCAGAAACTCTGCAGGACTTTTGTCTTGGAGAGCAGCACAGAGGCCTGTGAAACAGAGAATGCCATCATGGGCTGGACAGTGAGGTAAGAATTTCCAGTCTGAAACAGTCCTACCATTACAGTTTGGCTAAAATTGCTCAAACTGAAGGTGAAAAAATAGCATCACCATCTCATTTTCCATAGCTGGAAAAAAATAAAAATAAAAATCTGTTGTGAACCTGCTTGAAGGCTGAGCTGGGCTGTGCAGTGGGAAAGGCAAGTGAGGGAGGACACAGAGAAGCCAGGCAGGCTCCATGGTGTCCTGCCTCAGCCAGGAAAACCTTTCTGTGTGTGGACTCAGAGCAAAAAAACATTGAGCAAAAGCTCCCAGGAGCCCTGCCTCTTTCTCACAGGGGGATGGACACAGATTCCATGCAATGCTGGCCTCCTACAGACAGTTATTGCTCAACTCCTTGCCTTACATTCCACAGCATCTCCACTGAAGCTGAGGAACTGTGCAGACAGAACAATGGGGAGACTCCAGCCCCTCTCCGAGCAGCAACACCAAAAGGAGCAGCTGTCAGCTTAGAATGCTGAGAAAACTGGACTCCTTACTGCCCTTCCCAACCACAGACTGCAAGGGTGACACAAATGGCAACTTGGACAAGTCTACCTCATTAATCTATTACATTTGGGTTTTAACACTTTATAGAGATGAGTACCAATACTAAAAATCTGCTTTCTAGCTGAAAATAGATGTGGATTATTAAATGTTGCTATAAACTAGTGAAGCCTTTAGACAAGTTGAAGAAACAGGACTCATGCATCAGTTATAAACTTTATGATACAACTCCAGGATGCTTAGAAAGCTGATTCTGTGCTGAGTTCCTGGACTGATTTCTCCGAGCAGCTGTATGATGACAACTTGTGTTGTGTTACCTTCCTCTGCATTGCCCATCAGTGGCTTTCTCTAGAGTTCCTCTAAACCAGAAAGTCATTTCAGTCCAGTTTTGGAAGGGGCAATTTTCTATCCTCAAGGTGCTGCCCGTGCTTCTGTAACTAAGAAGAGCATAGAGGCAAAGGGAGAGACTGGAGTGACCAGCAGCCCTGGTACCTCAGACACCTCAAGCTGTGGGATCTCCATTCAGTGCAGTGCAAAGTGTGACATTTGGAAGCCTTCATTCTCACTAGCAAACCATGGGGCTGGGCTGGCTGCAATTTCTTCATCCACATTAAAGGAGAAGAATCTCAGGCAGCAGCCAGCTACTGAAATTATTCCTGCATTGCAAGCAGTGGAAGTTGAGTCTTGAAATGTGTTGGATTCCTCTACACTTCAAGAACGAGTGGCACTTCATGGGTACCTGAGATTAATTCCTGCAGGTTTAAGTTGCCTCCCAGACACTGAGCTCTGCTTCATGGCAAGTGTTGGCTTCCAGGATTCTGGCTGAGCTCAGCAAGGAGATGGGATTTGTTTCCAAGGAACTGACCTAGCCCTAGATTCTGCTTTCAAAGAAACCTGAGGGTGCCTGGACTCAGAATACTTCTTCAAACCCAAACCATTCTCCCTGGTTTGGACCAAAAACTAAAACCAACTCCAGCTTGCTCAGTTTGCAAGAGAGAGGGAAAGAGGCCGAGCTGAATTCAGAGTTTCTCAGTTTTCAGCTTTCAAACCTCTCCAGAGATATTTAACACTATCAGATGATTTGAGAGGGTCCTTAAGACGTGGAGCAGACACCTGATCTTCTGGCTGCAGGGGCAGCTTCCCAGCTCTGTCACCCAGCTCTTCTCTCTGCCCTGCAGCTGGTAACTCAAGAGCCTCTTCTCCACACGACCGGTTCATAAACTCGATATACAGAACTATGGTTGGGTCTGAAAGGGTTAATGCTGAGGTGGGCTCCCACCTAGAGGCTCCTCTTTAAAAATGGAAGGAAATCAAATGGAATCCAATCAAATCCTCCATTGGATCCTTCTGATAGAGTGGTGCTAAGAGGTTAACTCCCAAACGCTATTGCTCTGACCGGGCCTGTGGTGGCTCTGTGGTTTCCGCCTATATAAATTTGATAATATTTTACAAATGCAGTATATGAAATATATTCTTAACATGTGTTTAATACATTTACAATCTATTAAAATGAAAAACAGAATATGCTTCAAATACTGCTTGGGTATTTGCTTAATGCAGTATGTCTGGAACATGTTAAACATTATTTTAGAGGTAATTGAAACATTTCACACACATTCAACCCTGCGTACTGTATGTGTGTACTGCATGCACTTGGGGGCCAAGCCTTGCCCCAGGCACACAGCCTGATGATCCCAGTCCTCAGCCTGGCATTTCCCTGCCTGCAGAGGTGCTCTGGTCCCTTGGATCTCCTGAGGAAGCACAGCTCCTCCCCTCCTTCACCCCACACAACAAGGGGGTCCTCAAGGCATAGGTTTCTCTGAACCTCTCAGCTCCAGTTTTGCTAAATAAATTAGAGCCAAATTTACTCTGGGCAACCCATTAGCAAGTTACAGGGTATTATTTCAGCACAGAGCCTGTCAAAGCAGCCATTAAATACTTCTCAAATGAATATTTATGTAAATACACACAGTAGGGGAATATTCCTCTGTAAGTATTTGCTTGGTTTCACAACATGTTCCTCTCCTTCATGCCAACGTGCCCAGAAGTGAACAAGGTGTATAGAATAATGATGGTGAGAAATCCACATTCTTGCTCAAATAAATAGCCACAAAGACTCGATTAGAGTCGTTTCCTCACTATCTCTGTACAACCATTTCAACACCCCTGGACAAGACAGGGTGATTAATTAACGACACATGGTCATTTAAGGTGATAGAGTGGCCATCACTGCTCCTGAGCAGCAGTGTGGTTTAAGAGAGTGAAAAATGTGCTTAATTTCCAACTTGGAAACAAAGCTGTGATGCGTCTCACACATATCTGACTTCTCAGTACCTTCTCATTATTCAGCTCTGCACATTCCACACTTCTCAGCCTAGGAATCCACACTTAACGTGCCACGGGGCTTTCTCTTTTCCCATTCTCCAAGCCCAAATGAACATCTTGTGCAATAAATATCAAGGGAGATGACAGTAGTTACACTTCTAGCTGGCTGTCAGAAGAGCTGCCCTTCGTGCTGAGAGATTTGCTGCTCAGAAGGAGGTCATTTGTATACAGTGTAAACTCCAGCTAAAAACTCAGGGGGTTGTTTCCCTGCATGTAGATGCTTTGCTTAGTGCTTCTTGGAGCTAGGAAAGCAGATTAATTTGGGAAAAAAAACCCCATGAGAGATGGAAAGGGAGAAGATCTTTCTGCTCATCCAAATGAGATAAAAGGAATGCTCAGTGGTTTTCTGTCTCGCTCTTAGTTGGCAGTCTCAGACAATATGGACCTTGATATCTCAACTTCTTTTTCCCAGCAGAGCCTTTACTCCATCTGCTGCCTCCTCCTAAGATTTTAATCCTCCTAAAATCCTTTCCCTTTGCCAAGTAATGTGGGCAGCTATAAATTTGTCTTGGTCGTCGTAGACGACAAGCTATTTATCATTTCAGCTTTGGTTGAGACACAAATTTTAGCTGGGAGCCATTAGAAGAAAGAAAAATTCATCAAAATCTTAAAATAAACTAAATAGGCCTCATTAGGGTGGTTTGTGGATGTCTCATAATTTCTACATGAAATTTCTATAGCTCTTTCAGTGGGTTATCTTAGTACACACATTCAGGTAAGATTCCCCCCCTGAATTAATTATATGAGGAAGTAGATCAATCAGTTTCTAAGGACAGCTCAAGTCAGGCAGGGTTTAGTGTGTCTGTGCATACATGTTTAGAAAACCCTAATATGTATATAAATAATGTGTGTATGAGAAGTGTTTGTTGTTTTCCTTTATGTATCTCATAATGGGTATATTTATTCTACTCACACATATAAGAATTCTACAGAAATATGTTTTGCTGAGGCATGTATCCCATATCTCTCTAAACCAGGTGATATTCTGGTTTTACTGAATGGAAACCTCCCCTGACACCTCTGGACCTGCATTACACCTGGGAGTTCACCTTGTTCATAGTGTAAGTGAACTCCAAAGGATGCAGATAAGCATTTGAAAGGGACTATGATAAATATCAGCTATGTGAAGTGAGCAGAAATACTCTGTGTCATGTTCAGCTCATCCAATGTACGCAGCAGGTATATCACATGGTGATCTGAGCCACCTTATCTGCACATACTGTATGTGTGCCTGATGCAGCCTTTCCCTGGATAACTCATATCAAGTTCAAAAAATGCTGCCCCTGTATTTTGTCAGACCCTGAAACATTAATCATGAGGAGTAAAAAATAGTCTCAGTCAACAGTATTGCAAGAGATTTGTTCTCTGGGTTCAGGTCACAGGTTTTCTGCACTCAGGAGACCTGTGCAGTATCAACAGAATAAAATCCAAGGTGGTAATCTGTTAACAGCAGGGCTGATAAGCAGTACCAGGCTCTTGCTTTGAAGCTTACCACCTTTAACTGTTCCTAAACCCACCAGAGACATGGGCCACCATTGGTGTAAATTGCCATTCCTCTCACTGCTCACCCTTTCTCAGTGACCATTTTCTGTTAGTTTTCTTGTCTCTCTCACTTTAGCTAGGAAGCATAGACTGGTGACCATCAGATCAGGTGATTAGTGAGGGAGAGGGGTTTTATCATAGACCAGCTGGGAATTAGACTAGCCCAAGCCTTGATGCCACAACCATGTCCCGCATGGGTTCCTGAGATTATGAGGAGGCTGCACTGGGAGGTGGCCTCTTGTCAGGTGACCATTCAAGAAAAGTCTTTTCTCAATGCTCTTTCTTGGGTAGGGAGGAGCAAACTTACTGTTCCTCCCACGAGTCCTTTATGTTTCTGCTTGTAGCCTTGCATTTAATATTTTTCTGCCTTTGGCATCACTGCTTTCCTGGTTTTAAAATGTGGTGATTCCACGAAGGGGCTGCCCTGAAGGCTGCGTGCTGTCTGGCCAGGCTACGTGTGTGCAGTAGGTGTAGGTGCAGGGCTCTGGCTCCGTTCCATAATCCTGGCTTCTTGGGTGCAGCACTGGTATAATGACCATAAGGGATTTGCATCTTCAAAGAAGATTGGTATCTTCATCCTTGAACCCCTTCAAGCAAGAAATGAAAAAAAAACCCAAACAAGTACTTAATATAAATTGCTACACCTGTTAAAGATTTTCTTCAGGTTGCTCGTATTGTGGTCTGACCCTTGCAAAGCAGACTGTTACCAAAAATAAACCGCGTCAAAGACTTCCTTCTTTTAAACTATCAGATATTGCAATTTAAAAGGTTATTTTGGAAGACAAGATGTGCCCTCATTGTGCACTGGTGTGGGCTTTTCTGACAGGGCTGCAGGTCAGTAGCACTTTGCCCTGCTAGACAAGAGCTGAGTGTTCAGGTGGGACTGTCAGCTTTCAATATTGCTGTTCTCCAATCTTTCACATCTGTCACATAAATCTTTCAGGAGCAGGAAGGAAGTGGGCTTTAAAGTNGTATAATTACTATAAAAATTACACATTCAGGTAAGATTCCCCCCCTGAATTAATTATATGAGGAAGTAGATCAATCAGTTTCTAAGGACAGCTCAAGTCAGGCAGCATCATTTTAATCTATATTACTGTCCTCTGCACTGGGGCTCCATCTCAGGCAAGCAGCTAAAGGAGTCTACTCTGTATTTCAGATTCTTCAAAAGAAATAAATATCCCCAATTCAGGGTTGTGCTGTGTAATTATTATAGTAATTATACGTGGGATTTCTCTGAGCAGTGCACAGTGGGTGAAACAAATGTCTGTCCAGAGCTGCAGGAGCAAAGATGTCACCTTGGGAGGGTCAGCTGCTCCATCACTCCTATTTACAGTGATTGTTTCTGTATTTTATACTGAGACCAGGCAAACCCTGAAATGGGCTACAGCTGCTTTCTAGAAGGGTTCAGGAATCATTTCTAGTCCCCGTGATAACTTGCATTATTAACTCTTTCTGCTTAGGTTACAGGCTTTTCTCACCTCTGATTCTCTGAAAATTTCCCGAGCACTTTTCAACATTCTCTGAGTGGCAAAGAGGAACAAGAATCACCCTGATCTGCTTCTCCATTTTAAACACTCAGTATTCACACCTCTGCTGAAATGGAGACATGATCAGCAAAGAAATTTGGTTTATGTACTTTACGTTTCTGGCAAGTCAGGTTTTATTCCTTGCCTCCTCCCTTTCCTTTCATCTCTTCTTCTCCTCCTTTATCCCCCTCTATCCAAACCCAACGTGCCCTTTTCAGCCCAAGTGCCCGAAGGAAAGTTTGTAGATTACAAATCTGAGTAAACTTCATTTCAACAGTAAACAAGCAAAAAAATGACCACATTGGTGTCAGGTTCCTGATAAATATTAGGGCTGACGTAGGTTGGGGTTTTTCCTTGGACTTCTGCTTGCTGTTTGCGTTCCAGGAATCCCTGTTTTATAGCAGCTCTTTTGCTTTTTTTCTTTTTAATGAGTTGAAATCTTGATGTCGTTTTCCAGCCTGTAACTGCAGAGTACATTGTATTCACTACTCAATGACACGCTCAGAAGCAGAAACCTGGCAGGTCTGCCTGAAGCATTTACTGAACAGACAAGTCTCTCTATCTCCTGATATTTATTTTTCCTAGTATAAGAAGGGGCGTTAAACAAGAGCCATGGTTGGTGGGTCATAGCAGAGACTAATTTGACAGAAAATACAATCTCTGGGCATTATTTTATATTATTTTTTATCAACATTTTGTCCTGTGATGTCCTCAAAGAGCAGACTTGGTGTCTGAATAACAACCAGACGTACATCACATCTACTTTGCAAAGCAATGAAGAAATTTCCACATGAAAAGTAATGAAGGCTGCCAATGCAGGAATTATGTAGCTCAAGCTGAACATATTAACCACAAGACATTTCTGAAATATCAACCAGATTCTTTGCCCCATCCTATGCTGAGTTCTAACTTCATAAATGAATCAGCTCAAGCAGTCTGGCCAAAGAGGGACAGAAGGCAGGAGTCATCCAGGGAAAGAAATGGGCAAAAGTTGACTTTATGGAAGGCATGGAAAGAAGGACAATAAACTCAGAGAAAATGATAGCTCTTCAGAAAGGGGTGAGATTATGACAAATTGCACTTTCCAGGTCTAAGAAGCCTCAAGGATTATTTTTTTTTTCAGAGCAGTGTTTCAAATATAGGAGTGGCTGAACCGCAGAGGAGTCTGACTGCCCACATTTTCCAGCCAGTGTCTTTCTGAAAACAGGTGACTTTGCTGGTGTGGAATGAGAGGTTTTAAAAATCTCTTCAGTGGCTGAATCTAAAATAAAGCTTAATCAGGACACGGGAGTCCTAAATACCTTCCTCTGCTCAAAGGTTCAGCTACTGAAATCTTGACACAATACAGCTGATTTCAGCAGACCCTGAAGAACACCGTCAGGGTAGAACCCAAAGACATTAGGATTTATGAACCTGATTCTGCACATGCCACTGAAAATATTTGCTTGGGCCAGTGGTCCCATTTTCCTGTCAAAAGAGGTGCAGCCTCACGTGTCCAATCCAGAGCCCTCTGAAGAATACACAACATTTTGCTCTAACTTGAGGGGGACTGGATCAATGCATAGGTGGATCAAAGCCTTTCAGAGGACTAGAAGAGCAGCCAGTGAGGTTACTGTATCAAGGCATCAGCTGAAAACAACTGGCAGTGCTGAGAAAAGAACCTGGAATCTGAGATTTTGCAACACATCCTCAAGGAGACTTCCCCATCTTCAGCCCTGACACAGCATCCTTGGTACATTGGAACTGAGACTGTTTTTCAAGTCCTGGATAATCTCTGAAAAGCATGTTTTTGTGAATATTCAGTTGAATTTTAGTGGTGATCAGCTATGGTTTGCCTCTCTTGTTCTTCTCAGCCTGTTCACCTTTCTCAGGCCTGTTTTGCCTTCTTTTGTTCAGCTTGTTCTCTCATGTTGAGAAGTATCTGGGGCAGGGATTGCCTTTGATTCTGTGTTTAACACAGTTGTGTCCTGCCTGAGATCTCCAGGTACTGCCAAATTCCACTGAAGCTGATGGTGTTTCAACAGCATTCGTGTCTGGTGTGTGAATATTTCTGAAAATATGGCAGTAGCTGAAATTATGGTAACACCCAGTCATGGCAAGTGACTTCTGAACTGATGAATACCAGCAGATTAAACAAGCATTGCAGTCACACTGGCAAGCAGCAAGTGCATTCATTTGATGCCCGTGGCCAGCAAAAATAAAACAATTCTGAGTGATAAATACCCTTCATCGACTGATCAAAACTAATGTACACTTATTTCAGGATTTACTTCTTCCAATTATTCGGAAATATTTGCCTTGGGTTGCTGTCTCTTCCCAGCATTGCATTATCTTTAAGAAATCTACAGCTGCTCCACCTAAAGCTGTGGGCTACGATGGGCTGGGTATGTTTATTTGTACTTAGACTGGAAACCTCCAAAAATAAATCCAAGACCAGGTGTATTGAGAAGTGATGCTAAGTGACTCAAGAGGTGGCATCTGGCCCGTTGAGTCAATACTGCCCTGACAATCTGGCGCTGAGCAAGGACATCATGTCTTCTTGCTGGTGCCTTCTGCAAGACAAGGCATAAAACTTCCAGTTGTTCCTACGTAATACAGCAGCTTTTCATTTTTTTTAGGTCCTGCTCTGTAAGCCTGAGCTTGTAAAAATTAATCTTGGTTTTCTCAGTAAGAGGTGAGGCTTGGTGGAAGAACTTGAGTTGCCCTTAACCCTTAGCTACCCAACATTTTGGCAGAGGGCCCGAGAAGATGGTGGTGCTGGAACATCTCAGACTGGTTGTTACTTAATTCCTTCAAATCTTTAGAATTTCACTGGTCTTTTAAGTTGCTTTTCCCTACGACTTGCAGCAGCATGAACTGTTCTGGCATTCCCAGTAGGATGCATTTCCCTCCCAGCGTTACAGCCCTTGCTGGTGGAAAGAACATATGTTCTGCAGCTCCCAAGATGAGTCACCAGGGCTACCGATAGTGTTTGTTATACAAATATTGCTCAGACAAAATAAACAAAATAATCACTAGTTGGCAGCCTCCCTTAGCCACCGCAGAAATGAGAGTGTCATCTCTTCTGGTGGTCAGGCTGAGAACGGGCAAGTGTGAGCTCAGCTTAATCCTGGTATTGACAGTGACACCACACGCCATGGCAGCCAGGAACAGACACATCAGGGGGCCAGCCTGATGCTGATCTGACATCCCAAAGCTAAAGGGGAGCAGACTGCAGTCCAGGCTGGGAGAGCAGCTCTGGCATTTACATTCCCAGAATGAATTGGCCTCTCAAGGTGTCTGTCTCGCCCAAATCGAGATGGCAGCCACGCGGTGACACCCGTGCTGGGGCAAAATGGGCAGCCCCTGGTGTGGCCCGAGGCAAACACCTCCTGCAGTGACAGAGATGCTCCGTGGTAGCCCAGCCACACGACTCCAGGAACCTATTGTTGTTGACTTGCCATGACATAATTTCCATGGGCATAAACCAGCGGGTGTGCACGGATCAAATCTGGTTGGCAGGCTCTTAGTCCTTTCCAGGTTTCATGGCTAGTTAGCTCTGTATTACTTCCTAAAATGCTCCTATCTTTACACTTTCAGAATACATCCGCCTCTCCTAAAGAAGTTTCCAGTCTCATTCTAAATTACTTACTCCTTTTTTTTTCCCCCCTCTAAGAGAGTAAAATCTGTGTGCTTTCTTATTAAGCCACTTTATTTTTGGCAGGCTTTGAAAAAAAGCCCTACTTCAGCAATTTAAGCTTTTCTTCCTGGAGGCACAATACTCAGACACGAGGAAAAGTAAGTCCAAGGAGACAAAATAAACATATTTTTCAGGAAGACTCTAAGCCAACTGGAACTTTCAATGAATGATTGAGAGACTCGTTGCTTTTGATATGCACAAATACCTCCCAGTAATGCCTACCCCATGCAGGCACACACCACTGCTGGACACTGCAGAGGAGGGAAAAAAACTATAATAGATATTGTAGTTTGTCCCCCACAATGCCTTTGAAATACATACAGCAAAGGCTGTGGGAGTTCATGAATGATGAAATTTGCATTGCCCAGACAAAAAGGAGGAAGGGAAAACCCACTGGATTTCAGCTGCTCCTAAGATGTTCCAGGATACCACGGGGTCTAGAGGGTTCTACACAACACTAAAGCTCGCGTTTACTTCCTACTCTCTATTTATTTGCTTAAATAAGAGGAGATAAAGATGATTTGATTTCTAGTGTGGTCTTATTCACAGCAGATTTATTCAAAATTAAGGCAGATTCAGAGGTGTGAAATGCCCTTCTCCAAGGAGGTGAAAATGCTGCCTGCTGAACACCAACCAGCCCATGATAATAATTCTGGTTTTATCTGTAAGCCTTAAATGAGTATATTCAGGATCTTTAGTAGTATAGCACAGTGTCCTATCTTCTTCAAACGGGAGTTTTATCCAGCAAAGTGAATCCAAAGGTCTGAATCACAATAAATGGTGGGCAATCAGTGGGAAAGTGATTCATACAGATAAATACAAAAAATAATACTAACAGAACTTGCCAGAGTTCCGGGCATCAAAGAAATCACTGCCGTGAGATGTCCTCAGTCACCTTGAGCCGAAGACACCCACGTATCCGTCATCTGCCTTAGAGCTGTTGTTCAAATTGACTCATGGATTTTCTCATGGATTTCAAGGCAACTTCTTGCTCCTAATTACCTCACTGACTGAGGACAAAAAAGCAAAACCTCTAACATAAGGGTGAGAAAAGAAAAATGCATTTAATCCATGACTCTGCCTGACTGCACAAGGTCTGGGTATCTGTAGCAGCTTCAGGACTCTATCCTCCAGGTGACCAGGGAGGACAGTCTGGGTGAGGGGAATTCTGGAGCCACTCTGGCAAGTTCAGACTAATTCTGTTCATGGCAATGGAAAAAACCAGGGGATGAAACCAAACTGCAATATCTTGGAATCTTCAAAACCAACCTGATGCCAAGACATTCCCCCTGCAGGCAGCAGTCTAAGTCACACCAGTGGCAGAACCTCACGGAGCTCAAAAGCAAACCCTGGTAAGATGGAATGGAAACTTGTGCCACCAGTGCTATTTACTCTGGTTACAAACATCACCTTCTGTGAGTTTAATGTCCTTCAAGTATTCCATGATCTAGGGGTTAATATGGGAGAGAGAAATAGGGGTCAAGCCCAGTTCAACATGACCCATGCAACCGTCTCTCTACAGATGGCCCTATAAATGAACAGAGAATGGAAACCCAGCTCAGCATCACTTCTGCTCCCCTAGAACTGGAATTGAATTTGAAGTTCAGGTTATGCAACAACATAGCATTGTCTCCTTTTATTAAGGCCACCAGCTTCTAGAGGTCTTCGGCATGTTATTGTTCTCAATTAACACACTTCTCCTCTTTCTCTCTGGAATCCTTCCCGCTGGTTTGCATTGTAATAAAACCTCCAACTCATAGGCTCCAGATAGATTTCAATTTGTGAGGCCAGTCTCACTTCATAACCCACTGAAGACTACTGACAGTCTCCAATCGAACATGCTGTATTAGTTAGAGGGAAACTTGCAGAAGCAAACAAACAAACAACTATTTATTAGCTTTTTTCTTACTAGGTTGCTTTTATGAGTGGAATACACCTTTACCTTAAAAGCATTAGTCACCAAATGAAGCCAGACAGTAGCTGTGTCTTTTGGCAATGAGAATAATCTAATAAAACATCACCTTTCAAAAACAAAAAGCAAAAAAAAGAGAAGTTTCTCTGGACACTCAGTAACGTCACCTCGGCACGAAATATATTCCACTCTTGGTTTGTGTTTTTTGGACCAATGCAGCTTAGGATGGTTGTTATCCCAAGACCATGCCACCAGAGTTGGAATTAATAATATAAACGGTGAGCCCAAGCTCTGATTGACAGCTCTGATTCTGTTAATACCTTCTAGCAGGTCTTCTACTACGGTCAGAAGTTAAAATTTATTTTGACAAGCTTTCTGCTGGTTATGGAGGCTAGAAGCTTTATACTGGGGTATCCAGTGATTAAATATCTGGCATAGATTATCAAAAACTATAAGGAAAGGCAAGGAAGGCCTCTTGATGACAAACTAGATCCTGCAGCGCATAGAACTTGGTTTTAATTAAGTTATTACCTTCCTTAATAGGAAGTAGCTGTTCCTTTGTTCTTTTGCAAGTCAGCAGACAGTAACTGAGCGTGGAATGTAAGCAACTCAATTAAGGAGAGGCTGCCTGGGCAGATGCCGGCGCGCACGGCGAGGTCGCCCTGCTCAAGTACCTGCTGGTTTCTGTTTCCCCCAGTGGCGACTCCCTCCCCGCACCGCCCGGGAATCCCGGGGTGACGGTGTCACGGCTCAGGCACAAACTCCAGCGGGGTCAAAACGAGTAATTCAGGATTAAGAGGAGAGCTCCTGGGCTTAATCGCTGGATTCCTGCTAATTAAAGGCAGAAAGCTCCGCCAGTCAGCCCCGTCTGTTTCCCAGGGCAGCGGCAGGATGGGCTCCGGAGCTCGTTTTCCGCAGTGTCTTGGGGCACTGGGGGAGTAGTTCAAAGATGTTTTGGAAAACAGATCTTTCTGATCCCCTGTACCAAGAACGTTCAGTAGCAGTAGCAGAGGAGGCACAAGAAGCCTATTTGTCCCCTTCACTTTCACTCATAGCAGTAGCCTATAAATCCACAGCCACCATGGCTCATGACATCACTGTGAGCGGGTCCAGTTCAGGTTGCAGCGACAGCAGCTCTCAGAATGTCACTATCAGCATCAGCAGCAAACCCAGAGCCTTTCATTTGATACAAATCACCCTAGTTGCACCAGGAAAGATCTGAGGTGCCAGGTCTGCCAGCACAACTGAAGCCAGGAAAGTATCTCAAACACCACAGAGGAATACGCAAAATAACCCTTTATTTTTATAATCCTTTACCCCCCTGGAACATCTTCCCTCATGGAGTAAAATGGGATATCAAACTCACTCCAGTCATCTAGTCACACCTTACAGAGGAATATTATAATCTTATTCCACATCAAATAAAAACCTGATGGAATACTGTGGAAAACATACCCCTAAGCCCTGTATGTAGGCCATTCCTGTAGAAAATCAATCACCAGCACCAACCAGCCCACACCATACCCTGCTGGCAATGGGTTGTATGAAAGTGCAGTCAAGCAGAGACTCTACATATGGTCACGAGGAGCTCTGGTATAGAGGGAGTAGCCACCCAAAACTAACTTCAGACTATACACTTTGCAAAGAGGCAATCCCCGTGAAGGGTTTATTAGGAAAAAAAGAGACAGAAAGAGTTTGGGGTTTGGGTTGGTTTTAAAAACAAAGAGAGAACAAGCTTATTTTCAAAAGTCTGGTCAGAGGCTACCTGTGAAGCTGTCATTGCTCTCTTTATGGGTTACTGAACTTTGTGAAGGCTGTACAGCTATTGTGATGTTTAAGCAATAGATGTTTAATGGCTTTATCTAGTTGAGAATGGCAAAATTCCCTTCAAGAGCACAGGAGCAATTCTCACTATGCTGGTTGATAATCTCAGATACCCTACTAAAGGCTACTCAGTGTGCCCTGCCCTGCCCAGTTCGCTAATATAAGAGGTATTGAACTGACATCTCACTTAAGACAGGGACATGGGCTATAAAGCACTTAAAATTTTAATTATTACTATTCCATTTTAACAATCCTCATCACTGTAAGAGCTGCTGTAGACAAGACAGACACCAGCATGTAGTGCAAATCTTTTCTGTACACAAACTAGCCTTACTCCTTAAAATAAAGATATTCTCAAATCAGTTGATGATACATCTGTACCTGGAGGATGAAGGGTTTTTTTCAGGGAACTTATAAGAATTTAGGGCACCTCAGCTGTTCAGTCCAAAGTCTTTTCACTCACGAAAAAAAAGGACACATTTTATTTAAGAGCAACAACTGATTGATCAGGAGAAGTAATAGAAAATCAGATCAGAGAGATAAGAATTTGGGGAAATTTAGTCAATAAAGAGCTAGATCTTGCCTTGAGAAAGCATTCAGAGAAAGCAATAAATGAAGAACAGCTGCTCCTGTGCTAAGCTACCATGTTCCCAAACTGAGATACGGGAGATAGGATTGCATACAACACTGGCTGCATGTAAATCAGGAATGCTCCTGTGAGGCAAGCCTCATGCTGGCATATGGAGTGTCACTGGAGAAAAAAAACCTGATCTCATGTTGGAGAGCAACCTGGTTGAACAGTCTTCATCATCTTGGATAGCAGCAGCCGTAGCAGTGCAAAGGGTAAATGAGAATTAAAATAGAAGTATTTTTCCTTGAGAAGACACTGAACTAAGAAATGGTTCAAGATTCCTCCCAGGCTCCTTACAGCAACAGGCACAAAACACTTCTCTAGTTCTGGTTTGTCAACAGACACCATCGAGTAGGGCTCAGGGGAAATCCCACCTTGGTGACAAATTAGGGATTATTTTATTTCTGAGATAGGCTTTTTCATTTCATCAATGTCTTGGAGCCATTTCACAGGGGCAACAAACAATGGAGTTCAGATTTTCAGCATGGAAAAACACTCTCTTTTATGAAAATAACTCCCCCAAATTCTTGCCTGTTGAGCTAGCCAAATACATTTCATTTCTAATTAGTTCAGCAGGAAACCTCATCTTCTCATCGTGCCTTCTGAGAGTTATTGTTGTAGAAACATCAATCCTCACCAACTACCCACAGAGTGCCCACTGATGATGCAGTGTCACTCTGGGCTGACGTGTGTGGATAATCCAGGGAATCACAAGAGTCGAGGCACGTCACGGGGGATGTTGGGATTGAGAGGCATATCCAGTGCAACTCGCCCAGATGGACAGGCTCATATTCCTCAAATCAGAGTTTCTCTGCACAGTTCCTTCTGCAAATTGCTCCCTGGTGTCTCCTCAGATCTTACCCAACCTTTTGTCTTGTACAAACCACGTCCATGGAGAGGGACTCGGGAGTTTCCCTGCCTGTTGGTACCTAACACCCAGCACAGCTCCCATCAAGTGCTGGCTCAGTATTTCACTGGGAGGCTGGTTAATATCCAGGCATCCTTTAGGCAATTATGAAGCTTTTGTCTCGGAAATGAACACCTAATCCCTAGATCCCACGAGACTGTGCACCCTTACAGAGGGAATATGGTTTTTAAGAAAATCCTTTGCCCTCTGCTTTAGGAAAATCCTTTGCCCTAAGTCTCATAAAACAAAAGCAGCTTAGGGATCCCTGCAACAGCAGAGCTGAACTAAACAGGCCGAACAAAGTTTCCCTTTGTCAACAGCATTTTGGTGAGGTTCCCTCCTGCAGGAGGAGTGTCGGGCTTCAGGCTAATCTCTGTAATTCTTTAACTAGAGATTTGCACATTATTAAGTGGTAGTTTTCTCAGTGGGTGGAAAGCTATCATGCAGTGGAACATTTATCCTGATGGAAAGCTCGAATGCTCCATTCTTCACTTAAAAGGCCAGTGAGGTGTGTCTCAGCTGAAGGACAAAAATGACAAACGAAATCAGAATAAAATGGCCTATCCATAGGCTGTTGGCAAGCAGAAATTAATTTACTTAGTCCCAAGTTCTTTACTAACCATTGCTTAACCTCTACAGGTATTTACAAATCTTGAAAGGACCACTGATGTGCACAATCAGCAATCACAGCCTGGACTACATGGGACAATCCAGGAGTTAGAGTGACCCAGGGATAAATCACTGCAGGAGCTGGCAAGCCCCAGAGTCTATCTACCTTCTATGACCTCAACAAAGATTCTCTTTCACTGTCATTCCAGCTGAATCCCAATTCTCTTCTACCAGGAAACATGCCACACAGCCTTTAAAATATAGTAAGCTTGTTACATGAGAGATCTTTTGGCTCATCCTATCCTTTTATAGCCAGTGAGAAAAATATATTCCCTTACAGAAACAGGATACCAAATCCATCCAGGTAAGCTACCTCAGACCCTTCCATCTGACATACAGTGCCCACTTACAACAAACCAGTACACACACTGGGAAGAGAGATGCAGGGAATGGCATATTAAACTCCATGAGAATTTTTAAGGTGGGAAATCAGAAGGAAATTCTCCATGGTTCACTGAAGAGTTCTTTTGGTGAGCAACCTACTCAGCCCTTGGCAAACCAGAGTGACTTCTCCGAAACAATCTATCCCATTGTAATTTATTTTTAAGATTGCTTCCACATCCAACTTCCACCTCCTTCCCTTAACAAACATAGGGCCAAACTCCCCCGAGGTCCTTACAATGGCTTTGCTGGGTCCCTGTGCAGGCAAACTCCTGTTGGCACCGAGATTTGATCCTCAAGCTTCATCTTGAATTCATTTGCGTGTGGCATTTGCATGCTGATTTCTTTGACGCCCTAATGGTTCAATTTCAAAGCACATCTTTTCCCTTTTATCTCCAGCTGAATGAGATGTCTCAATAAGCGCCAGATAAAGACGGAAGTCTTTTGTCTGAAATCACACAGGCATGGCCAGCTGTGATGAAAACTGGCTGAAGTTTCACAGGCTGCTTGTCTGCCTTCAAACTGGAGCTCCAGCTCCTTTCAGTCTGGAGGAACAGAGCAGGGGGAAAAGGCCTTTCTTGCACACATGGCTGCCAAAACAGCTGAGTGTCTTCCAGTGTTTATTTTTCCTTCCAGAAGTTATTTTTGATAAGGGAGTTGGAGGGAAGCGAAAGGGAAGAGATCAAGAGGGAAGAAAGAAAGAGAGAGCAGCCACAGTAACAGTCACCATCTATGATTTGCATCATACGGGTTATTAAAGATGGTAGATCATCTTTATACTGAGATTAGACATTGTCTTTGGCATTTGAGCCCCTGAGTCAGACGTTGTTCCGTTGTTTAACAGTGGGATGCCCCTTGTGCTATTCCTCTGATTTTAAAAAGACTTGCTTTTGTGCTGGTGGGTTAGCTGACCTGTTGAAGACAAACAGTCTGGCACTGAAAAGTAGAGGCTATTTTCTGAGCCAGTTAATAGCGAGCAAAATGTTGTCTCTCCTAAGAAACTGTCAGTCTTGTGAGCAGGCCTACAAGATGGTATCATTACAGAAGGATTATTCCAAAATCCAGGGCAGCAGTAAGGAGTGAATTTTGAATAATACATTTAAGGGCTTTAAGAGATCTACCAAATATGAAACCTCCTGCCCAGTATTCAACGCCAGTCACATACCAACGGGGTTTGCTCAGGGTGGTGCATTAGAAATGGCAAAAAAATGAAGAAAAAATAATGGAAAAAATCGAGATGCTGAGTTTGTTCCTCAAAGGGTCTGCCCTAAAGCTAAAGCAAGCTTATGCCTTTTTCATGGAGTTATTGAAAACATATTGAGTTTAAGCTCGAGAGGTCCTGACACATGGAGAACAGTTTAAAATCTGCAAGGCCATGATGCTTATTAGGATTACACATGGTGGAGACTGACTAGCAGTTGCTGATTTTGGTCTCATTACAGCCTGTAATGCGGTTTGTGCAGATTGTAGCTTGGCACAAGCTGCTCTCCATAAAAACCAAGGAGTGGGAGCCACCGGCGCATCTTTGACCACATTGTGCACAAAGACTTGGGTGTCAACCCCAACTCTGACAATCCTGCCAAACCAGCACCATTTTATTAGGCTTTCGGGAAAAGGACAAGGAAACGTAGCTTCCCCAGAGGAGCTCCAAGGGGTTAAATTCCCTTGGAGAAAGGAAAAGTCAGATGGGCTAGTCTCAAATAAGCCGCCCATCTGGGAAATGTCAAGTTTTCTCACAATGTTTTTAAGGGTTTGTAATGTGGCTGATCGTTTGCATGCATGAAAACAGCATGGGAATGCAATATTTCCTACTATATGTGTGGTGGAGCCCTCCAGTCCAGCTGTATTTTGCTTGTCATGTTCCTGAATTCTGACACCATTTAGAACATGCCAGTTACTACTGTAGAAAATGCATTTTCATTCTGTTCCCTGGATGAAAAGCACATTAAAGGCAGAAGAGAAAACCCAGCAGATTCTGGAGCTATCAGTGAGGTCTCTCCGATTTATTTATTTATTTTTAAAAGAACATATCATTTCATCAGGGGGTTGAGTGGGTGGGGGTAAAACTCAGTTTGACACCATCCTAAAAATGAGAATGTGAAAGTCTGGGCTTGATGCCGCAGAGGAAGAGAGAGAATGATGACAACATTACTGTCACTATATTACCACACACTGTAAATTAAAGTTAGTGGTAAGCAGTTTAAGCACCATTCCTGTCTGATTCATTAGAAAAATACAGTAGCTACATGGGCACAAAAGTCTGTTTCTTCATGCATCTGATATATGATTGGAAAGTTGCATTCTGCCCTGCCTTGAGGAGAGGGGTGTATTTTCAGCGTCCCAAGTGGAACAGCAGATGTGTAGCCATGGAGTTCTGTGGACAGGACCCCATGGCTGATGTGTTGGCTATGACTGAGGAGAATTGTTGTTGAAATATGTGAGCCAGCTCCTCCGTAGGTGTAAACTGGCAAATCCCTATTAAAGTTAATGATTTACTGATTTAGTCCAGCTGAGGTCTGGCACTCTGTGCTCGAGTGTCAAGAAGAGGAACTATTTATTCCTAAGTGAACCATTAACTTTGGGTCCTTTATGTTCATCTCTGCAGTTAAAATTCCTACTGCATTTCTTCAAAAGAAACAGGGGTGATATATACATGAGTCATATGTCCACATACCACGCACTGTGACCAGCAGAAGCTGTAATTAGTACTTCTCAATAGAGCTATATAAGTAACTGGCTTTTCCTTTTACTGCCAAGGCAAGCTTAGACCTTTTGGATCAGATCATTACAAAAATACTTTAATGCAAATCGATATATCAAAATGTGTTTCTTGGGGGGTAAAATGATGCTCAGCATTTTGTTCTGATTCGGGCTGGCTTAGCTGTCTTTTAAATAGAATTTCAGGCAACTTTGAAAAGCACAGGTCACATCAGGAAGAAAAAAACCAACCCATTTAACTATCAAATAGCAATAAGTTTTGGGAATACTCCCTATGTACACATAAACACACACATCTATATCCATCCAGTGAGTAATCCATCAAGGCGAGTACATAACCATGACATGTGTCTCAAACTCCACATTTTTCACCAAAATATGTTTTATCAGAACATGTTCACCAAGCTCAATTACTTTCTGCAGAAAGCTGCACAAGAAAACTTTTACTTTCTAGGATAACATTGTCTGCACTGGCTGGTGTTTGTATTGCCTCGTCTTTCTCCTTATCCATCCATCTAGCCAGGACAGTATTTACAGACAAGATTAAAGCAGATCGAGGTCTGCACACGATCACAACTGGTACAGTGGGTCCTTTTGTGGTCAACCTTGGGTTATCCATCCACACAGGTAGCAGAGATGGATGCACTCGCTCTCTCTGCTTCGTTTGCAGACAAGCATGACACTGTTGGAGCTGACAGGGTTTGATACCAGCATGCCTTTGCTTCTGTTTTCCTACATCCAACCCTCCTATAGGTCTGGGTGACTACAACACAGAGGACTAATGGAGCTGCTGAAAGGAAAGAGAGTAACGAAGCTGAGAGCTGTTGGCTCAGCCTCCATTCTGCTCCTGTAATTTATGCACTGACGGTTGCTGCTTCATTTTTACCATGTGTGAAGCTAAGAAGAAATGGAAAGGAAAGCAAACTATAGAAAACATTGTTATTTTACTTGTTCAAGGATAAGAAATCCACTCTATTTAGTGGCCACTTCTACATGTTTAATATTTCTTGTTCAGCTCAGACTAGAGGAGAAATCTCATTTGACAGCAGAGTTTTGCAGTCCAGGTTAGAATGTGGCTTTCACCTCCAAGGATGCAGTAGCAGAGCACAGCATGCAGAACTCTGTACCTTACAGCCTGCTCTGCAGTCAGCTGGGGGGCTTACTGGGGCCCCCAGTAAGAGGGGTAGAGGGTAGGTCTCACTGTTCGACGCATGCCAGCCTTACAGAGACTGCTGGAGAAAGCAACTTCGTTGAACAAAGATGGACAAAGCCCAAGGAAAGAAACCTCCCCTCTTCCACGTTACCAACACTCACTGACTCTGTTCCCTGTTGCCATGATGAAACAGCAGGTTTCTACCAATGAGCTCTACGAGAATTTGTCTCGCTGCCTTGTTTTGCGGTTGAGATGGGCAATTAAAAAGCCATACACATGCAATACTCAAATCCCAGACTCACACCCAATAGCTGCTGTGCATCATCCTGGCTTCAGACAAAGCAAACACAAGCAGAAGCAGCAAGACAGACCCATTAGTAATCCCACCCAAGCTTTGCGCAACCAGAGCCTTCCAAGAAATGGGACCATGTTCCCTACAGTGTCTTACAGATATCACTGCCACGTTACAGGAGATTTTCCAATCACACTGTGGCTGGAATATCATTCCTGGGGACTTCCAGTTCTTGATGAGTCACCTCTTAACAATCACACGAGAACAATGAGATTGTGACTGATCTTAGTGGGCCAACGTTCTAATGTGTGAAGATTTCTTCGGTGCTGATTCCAGTGACACAGAAGGAAACAAAAGTCTTTGCTCTTACTACCTTTAGTCCTAACAACACAAGAATGCCCAGTGGCTCAAGCCAGTATTATTACTTAGAACTTTCATCCAAAAAATTTCATTTTAGGTCAGCCAAAGCTATTTGCAAATTTGAGTCGATAAGATAAAATAAAATGTTTAAAAGCCAGAATTTTTATCTTGATGCTTAAAAATGAAACGACCAAACAGATGCAAGGAATATGAGATTTTAAATGTTATTTAAAAGAGAAAATATTTTCCCCTGTTGTGGATATTGGAACACCTTCTACTTCAGTTTGCTGGTTTGGTTTATTTATGGCTTTGGTGCTCACAGGCAGAGCAGACTGGGTTGGAAAGCAACCCAGGTACAAGCTGTGAAAACTCACCTCACTTAACATCCATTTCAACATTTCAAAACTTCAGATAAACTCCTAGCTACCTGGAAACAAAACGGAGGTGAGAATTAATAAAAAGATTATTTTCTCTTTCTGGAAGGTTGCTAACTCTTTGCTCTGCTGGTTACTAATTTTGTCCTGAGAAAACAAAGCCACTGTCACTGGATATGAACTTTTCTTCCTTTATCTTTCATGTGTGTGTATTAGTGTCACTGATGGCAACAGGACACGTCCAGACACTGCAAATATGAGCCATGCACAAACAGTGGCACACAACTGTGCAGCAATTTCAGGCAGAACATTCTGGTGAAACTAAAATTAGAAAATGATTATTCAAAACTTGTTCTAGTTCCAGCACTCAGAGCTGATTCTGCTCAGAACTGCGCCGCTATGAACACTCAGCCAGGATTAATAAACCTGCTGGTTTTTTTCTGAGATTTGATTTGATCAAATGTCACTTGACAGACTCTGATGAAACATTCACCGTGATGTTGCTCTTGTCTGGCTGCTCAGCCTGGGACTGCTTTTGGGGAATCATCTGATATATTTATTAAAAGCCTTCGGAAGGTCACTCACACTGCAAACTAAGGTCAGCCGTAATAACGTCTGTATTTAGATGGATGAACTGCTCTGGGCTCCCCCAGCTGCTGAAGGGTCTAATGAGCCAGCTGAGAGTTCCTGTCATAGCAAACATCCCCCTTCTCAATTAGAACCTGTAGAGCGGGTTGAAAACGCGCGAGCACGGCGAGCTTTAGGAGTAGGCATTTGATGGCGATGAAAGAAATAAAAACAGGCCCAGAGAGAACACTGACATGCAGCTGAAGAGAAAAAAAAAAAAGTTCTCCTACACTCTACGGCGAAAGATATAATGCGTTTGACTCTGAACTCCGGGCCTGTATTTATGTCTCTTTTCCAGCAGATTGCTAGTGAGTGATAGGGTTTGTTGCTACAAGAATCCTGCAGTAATAGTCACAGAGAGCGAAACAGCCTCAGGTGCAGACAGGCCACCATAAAGCCTTCCACACCGCTCAGCCTCCTCCAAGGCGTCGCGTTAGCGCGCAGACAGCCCATCCATTATCTCCTGTAAGAGGAGCTGAGAGGGATGCAGGGCTCCGGGTAGGATCTGGCTTCGTTTTCCAGGGAAAGGAGGCTGAATTCAGTGCAGAATGAGCACAGTGCTGACCCCTCTGTTTCAGAGCCAGCTGCCTGCCTACCAGAGCGACCCAACAGGGCATTCGGGGGGGATGTTTAGGGGCCAGAACAACGTTGGCCAGATGATGATGATGGGAGGGTATGGTCCAGCCAGAGGAGCTCTGCTGGCTCCACTGAGGGCAGTGGCTTCCCCTGTGCCACAGAGATCTCAGGTCACAGGACTGTGTCCAGTTTTGGGCACCCCAATTCAGAAAAGACAGAGATTTAGTGGAGAGAGTCCAACGCAGGGCTACCGAGATGATTAGAGGAGTGGAGCATCTTCCTGCTGAGGAGAGGCTGAGAGAGCTGGGGCTCTTTAGCCTGGAGGAGACTGAGGGGGACCTCATCCATGTCTATCAATATGTTAAGGGTGAGTGTAGGGAGGATGGAACCAGACTCTGCTCAGTGTCATCCAATGACAGGACAAGAGGCAATGGGTGCAAGCTGGAGCACAAGAGGTTTAGGGGAAACACAAGGAAAAACTTGTTCCCGGTGAGGGTGCCAGAGCCTGGAAGGGGCTTCCCAGGGAGGTTGTGGAGTCTCCTGCTCTGAAAACATTCCAGACCCACCTGGATCTGTTCCTGGGTGACTTGGTCTAGGTGCCCCTGCTCTGGCAGGGGGGTTGGACTAGATGATCTTCTAGGTCCCTTCCAACCCCTGACACTCTGTGATTCTGTGCCCAGCCTCCATTCGGCTGTCACACATAGAATCATTTGGTTGGAAGAGATCTTTAAGATCATCAAGTCTAACCGTTCACCCTGCAGTGCCAGGGTCCCTAAACCATGTCCCCCAGCACCACATCCACGCAGTTTTTAAACACTTCCAGGGATGGGGACTCCACCATCGGGAGCGTTGTTCTCCCTCCCTCACTCCGATCGATGCAAATAGTTCGAAATCAAGCGAAAAAAATAAAAGAAGGGAAAAGAATTCTCTCAAGGGAAGGGCCAGGTAAAGACCCGGCCGCCCTGCTCTCTCCGCGGCCCGCCGCTGCCATCTGCAGGGCAGCCCTGGACCGGCCGCCCCGGCCCTGCTGCAGCTCCGGAGCCGAGCAGAACACTGAATACATCCGTAGAATGAAACAGATTCAGTCGGAAGAAGCCTAAAGCGACCACCTAGTGCAACTGCAACAGCTCGTAATAACCGCAACAGTGCGGAGTTAAAGCCCGGTGCGATGGCAGGGTCGTACTAAGAGTTTATTTTCCTATCTGTAACTTAGTCAGCATCATCCCAAACTCTTCAGTGGGAAATTCACACAAACTGCATCATTCACACCTGAAGGAGAGGGACAAACAGCCCCAGGTATGGGAGACCCGACCTAGCAACAAGATGCTTTGGTGTCCCTGTGCTCACTTCCACCCTTCACTCAGCACAAACAGCCAAGCTCATTTCCCACGTTTGATTTCCCTTTCCTATTAGTTCCATTCACTGCTCCCTGGTGACCCTTTGCACTGATTTCTGCAGGTAATAGGATGATGTGATGGGGCAAGGGTGACTCTGAAGATCAGACAGTAAAATTCAATCCATTCACAGCCTGCTAGCTAACTTAGATTAGCTAACCCCAGCTCAACTCAGAGAAATGAATGTATTGTGGCTAGTTTTATTCACAGAGCAGTCAACCCCACTCATGACACATGACAAACGAGCAAGGTAAGACACTTGAATGTGGTGATGAGGCAGCTTTCAAGTTTACAGGCTTCTGAGAGGTTTATGAGAAACACACAGGGATATTTGAACTGAAAAACAAAGAAACGTAAAGCAACCCTTAGAAGATAAGAAACTGAAGCTGAAGAAGATAAGACTGACACATATCTGCTGTCTGTAGTGGCAACGCACAAAGAACTACCCTTCTTCTGAAGGTGGGCAGCAGATGGGTGAGGTTTAGCACAAGAGCTGGGTTTTAGGCACAGCTCTGCAGAGCCTTGGTGCCTTTGGCTTTGCTATTGTAAACTGTCTGCTTAGCTTCATTTCAAAACACCGGGGTTTGAAATCAATCATAGTTTTCTTTTGGTTGATACTTGTTTGCTCTACTTCTCAGCTTTTAATACTTCACGGCCCCGACTCAGAAGTCGGTGCCAAGAACTGCATCACATTGATACGAACAAAACTCTTGCAAATTCAAGCTGGCCCTCAAAATCCATTAGTGCCCTAGGAAATTGGGGAGTTGGAACCCTGGCAATAGAAAGGTAGAGATTTGGTTTACATATGTTGACATGAGGATCTCAGTTGCACCCGTTATGAGAGTAACCGCACTTGGTGATGAGTGAGTGGGTTCTCCAAGGGGGAATGGAAAAATCAGAAATGGACCCTGTGTGGGAGCAATACACTAAGGTGCTGACAGCTTAATGAATAACTTGACTGTTATGACAGTAGGACACCTTGCAGTTCCAAGAGCAAATATTTGAAATCATATGCAATGCAGGAAATGTATATATGTATGTAGAGAATACATGGCTTACCCCTATCACTAACAGATGGTCTATGTTTTCACTTCAGGGGTTTTCTTCTGCACAATCATGAGTTACTGGGGGTGAGAGTGAATCCATAGCTTGCAACTGATGACATAAAATGGAACAGTGTATTAAAGTCCCCTTTTTATGGTGGCCATATGGCTCAGAGGTTTTGGTAACAGCTAATTAAGATGTAGTCCCTCCCCATAAACCTCCTTCTACTATTGCTCCAAAAGCTCTAGCCAGTCCGTGGTAAAAAAAAAAAGGTGATGAGCAGAGGATGGTTCTTTAAGGATATAGAATTATTTTTTTTTTAAATGCTGTCTTCTACATTATCATTTACATTTTCATAAAGCTTCAGTGGGCAGTGGAGACAAAAATCTTTTTTTCCTAAGTGTTTTGCCTAAAGCAAGTTTTAGGGGTGCACATTAAAGAGAGGAATCTGTGAGGATCTGGAAAGACCAGTTTCTGCCATGTATCAGTTTTGAAGACCTGAAGACCCTGTTCCAGACTTAGGCATCTTGGGCTTTAATTAGGCTGTCATTCCCTGACACAAGCAAAACCAGGCACCTCTTTCCTACAGATGCTCTGTACAGATGATCCCATCATGATTTTTTGTCTTATCAGAATGTGTGGGTATTTTTGAAATCCATGGGCTCTTTTTTTCCTTCAGAGTATCTTCTTACTATGTAAAGAAGCTTCTGTGATATTTTCATTAAGAAATTCATGCTCTCTTCAGCATCCTGTTCAAGAAAATTATGTTTACTTTTATTTTAGTGATTTGTACGGGCATTAAGAATACAATCTTTTCTCTGTTCCTAGTAAATAGGTCTTTATAAGTGCTTTTTTTTTTTTATAGATAGCAATAACAAAACAACCCCAACCAACGAAACCAATGATCTGGGAAGCTGAAGACAGCTGATGATCTAAAGCAGTGGAAAGAATAGGCTGAGTGACAGCAGCAAAGTGAAATAATGGGAGTCCTATAAAAATCAAGGTGCTCCTGCAAGACTAGTGGGAATAAAAAGACAGTTGCTGCTTGTGAATGTACTGAAGGAACTGAGTACTGCTGAAACTGAAGTGAATAACTGAATAAATTTGTATTATTGTGAAATTCACAAAAACTGACTGAAGTAGTGCCTGAGGTTTCCTTAAAGCAGGCAGAACTTTCTCCTCTCACTGCTCTTCTAGCTTTAATTTTCTGATTGTTACACATAGCTCAGTTCATCTTCTGGGAGTCAACTTTCCAGTCCCACATGCAGGCTTTGGTAGGGCTCAGTCCTTGGGGAAAGAACAGCCCAACACAGGCGTTTCATGCGAGCCTGGCAAGGTAATTGTCTCCTGCAGCTGTCAGGACTAATCACTCAATGGAAACCAGGCCCCAGCATTTGTGGTAGCCCGAGGGTAAGCAAAATATCAATTGGGCTACAAATCAAGAGTGCAGCATCCTCTTGCACCATGAATCAGTTAAATGAGACAAGCAATTCAAGTGCTAAGTCAACATGGTCTGTATAAACATGAGTTTGGAAACTGTATTTCAGTGATTTGCTTCTACTTATTTTTAAAAAGGCAGCTAAAAAAAGAGAGAGAAAAAATGTGAATAAGCTGCTTGGGCTGGACAAACTAATTTGGATGAAACAACCACAATTCTCATCTCTGCACAGAAATTCTGACTCTGTATGAACTATTTTGGTTGGAAAAAGTTAGCAATATTTTTAAAAGACTTGGGTCTTGTTCCTTTAGTTGCAGACCTGAAGCAGAAGTAGAACCTGCTCAGTGGCTCCTGAAACTTATCCTCATTCATCTGCCAGCAAACACTGGGTATCCTTGGGCACTTGGGAGCTGCAGACTAAAGAAACTGGGATCAGCCTTCTAAGCAGGCAAACCCCTGTGACAATAATCTGACAAATGAAACTTGGCAATGTGGCCCGAGTTTTTACTTCCATTCCAAATTCCCATTTAAGTATGTGAATCCAAACCAGTAGAAAGTTGCAGCATAAATCCTGGGAATTACTAAGAGCAGGAATGTGATGACTACACGATCCTTGCTTTACAGGCAGAACTGAACAATTCCCAGCAGGTTCACTGGACTTTACTGGTTGTGAGAATAAAAAAGCAAAACGGGCAATATGAAATCAGCTGCAGCCATCTACCTGTGGGTACAAACATCTCCTAGGTGAGGGTGCACGTGTCCTCATCCAGACACTCTACAGAGGATTCTTAGGCAGTGACATGGCCAAGAGCAGGAAACCCTGGGAGATACTTAGGGATAATTTAGAGGAATCCCTCTGAGACCAACACAGACACTCATGGCCAAGCAGAACTTCAGATCTGAGTATGGAATTGGAGGAAAAAAAAAACCAAACTAAGAAATAATTTTTTTAAAGGTCCAAAATGGTGTTTTATGTGTCAGTGGCTTCCTGTTTAGATGAGGACAGCCCTGAGCTGGGGATGAAGTACAATGGTGGGTTGATAAGGGGGACCTCCTGCCTGCATCTCCTCCCAGTCTCCATCTGAACCAAATCATTCACGTCTACCGTCTGTCTGGCATCACTGGTTTTCTTTCAAGGTAAATATTTTCCTTCACTAGCAGGTCCAGTAATGGGAACCCAGCCCATTTGCTCCATCTTAAGTAGGTGATATCTGCATGTTTCTATAATATACATTTGTAACACACAGCAGTGCTCCAAAAGCATTCTCCTCTCACCCTGCTCCTACACTGATGTAACTCCAATACCTCTGCTAATCCTATTTTACACTGAGAGGGGAATAAAAGTCCTAGTGTTTCTAAATGTGACTCTACCAACACATTACAGAGCCTTGCTGGAAGGGCAGGCTGTGGAGAACACAGCCTTGGACACCAGGTTGGGCTCATCAGCTGTGGATTGAGATAATC
This sequence comes from Ceyx cyanopectus, assembly GCA_013401355.1. Taxonomy (NCBI): domain Eukaryota; kingdom Metazoa; phylum Chordata; class Aves; order Coraciiformes; family Alcedinidae; genus Ceyx; species Ceyx cyanopectus. The sequence continues at coordinate 41,990 of VYZU01037765.1, forward strand.
CTAACAGCCACATCTCATTTGAAAACAGAGGTGCAAGAGGGTTTTAAATGATGGAAATAAAGGAAATAAAGGGTTTGGGAAAGCAAGAGGATTGAATCTCCTCAAGGGGAATATGCTCAAAGTTGAGCCTTAGTCTAGAATCATAATAAATATTTCTGTTTGCAACAGGAGTAATAAAAAAAAAGTATTGTGGCATAGAAATGTGTAAAGATAGGACTAACAACACTTTGGAATGGAATCAGTTTTTATACTATAAGGAAGCTTAATACCTGACATTTTGTTGTCAGGGTGCCCAAAGCTGACTAAAACATTATAAAACCACCAACTTTTAATATGAACTTTTATAAGTAAAAAAGGGTCACTCTTTTCTGTTGAATAAAAAAACATAAATCAAGTTTCTCTGATTTTTTTTTCTTTGCATTGCTCTGGCCTTTACAGGGAGACAAATCTAGAAGGATCTCTAAGCATCTGAAAAGCCAATATTGCACTTGTGAAAGCAAGGATTTCACTTAGAAGAGAGCATTCTGCTAACATTCCCTAGGAGTATGAGGTGTTTCTGTGCCCACTCCCAGCACCTGGATAAAAGTGAGGAGCTGTCTGTGGGCTCTGCCTCCTGCACCAGCAGAAATCCCCTCCAAAGATCTCCTGTCAGGCCAACACAGAACTGGTGCCAGTGAATCAGCTGTCACAGAGCAGGGTGGGAGGAGGTGCCCTCCATCAGGAGGGGAGCCAGGAGGTTATTGCAACTTGCCCAGAGCTCTGGGAAGGGGGGAAGGCTCCTCAGAGCCGGATTATCTGCGCCCACTTCCCTCGGCCCCCGCCTGCCACGCGATTCTAGACGTGAAGAACAGACAAAAACTTATCACTGCCAGTGTCTTTCAAGATGCCCACACATGTTCCCCGCAGACCAGGGAGAGGAGGAGGTGTGGGGGGGGAAAAAAAGTCCACTTTGTCTGGACAGGTATCAGTTGTAAGCTTGTCTTATCTTCACACACCCCCCGAGCTCCCCGCGTGGGAGCGGGACTATCGCTGCAGAGCGCAGGGTGAGCTCCAGCTCTCCCCCCGGAGCTGATAAGCAGGGATGCATGAATTGCCCTTTTCAGCCCAGCTCACGGGGTGCAGCCAATCTTTATCTCCAGTCTTAAGGAAGGAAAAGCAGAAACCAGCTAAAAGCCTTTCTTTCCCCTCTTCTCTGATATTCTATAAGTCACATTGGGAGATTAATATTGCAACCCGTCCCTCCTCCTCCTCCCGCCCCCCCAAAAATCCCTGTTGTGACTAAGCAGGCTGATAAACTTCAAAATAAAAACAGATGTGGCAGGAAGAATGATTTATGGACTCCCCCACACGCTGCAGTTTCTACATCATGCCAGGGTTGGGAGCTTTTTATTATTATTTTATTGTCCATCTAGTATTATTCAACTCATTTCTACTTCCAAATTTGGACAGGATGGGAGGTGGGAACAATACCCAGACCTAGAAATACCAGTATAAGAGAGTGAAACACCACTGCAATGTGCTGGGAACTGCCTGAGATCCAAACTGGTGGCTGCAGCTCACAGATGGGAGAGGGAAGGGAAAGAGCTTGTATGAAAAGGAAGGAGGAGAAAGAAAAAAAACCAAATTTCCTCCCTTCTGCTAGTGGAAAGTCAATAAAAAAATGCAATAAGGAAGCTTTTTATTGGTCAATAAGGAGAAAATGAATGGAACTGGGACAAGTGGAAATGAGGGCGATAAATGCAGTAAAAGAAGAAAAATAAATCTGGAGATGTGAAAGGAAGATAAGAAATGGCCAAACATCACCTGACAAGCAGCAAAGAGCTCTGAAATACATTCCAGCATCTTCCAGCCATTCCCAGTCAGAGGTGGGAGTGGACAGATGAAGACATACATCACCACATACGTGGAGGAACTTGGAGCACAAACTGGCAGCAGGGAGAGGTGGATCAGTGGCACAGACTGTGTCACTATTATGACTCTTGGGACACTCGCAGCTTTGAAAGCTCCCTTAAATGGGAGCAGAAATACTAATTACTGCTTTTGATCATTAACATCTCCATTGTATAACCAGGTCTGCAGAAAAGGAGATGCAAATTGTCTCTGCTGCAGCGCTGCACTCGAGGCCTTGCGGTAAAAGGGATACATCTGATTATTTTTTACATATTAAACGTCCCAAAACACACATGGGAATGCCCCTATCAGCATACAGGTAAATTTCCAATAAATGATGTATGGAAATAGCCTTTCCTGGACAACAGCCAGGAGAAGGAGGTGCTTGAACTTGAGGCAGTTGCTTGGCATTAGCCGCTGGTATCTGTGCTGGTTCAGCTCCCATGCTATCTAGATTGCTTCTCTGGCTTTCTAGCATTTCATGCCTGTTTTCACTCAAGTGTTTATTTCTATAAACAGACCTAACCTTAGAAAACAATATAATGACATCCTTCCTGGGGGAGGAGGAGAAGGGGGGGGAAAGAGAAGTTTCCTCAAATTACTCGTGAGGGTTTCCGTTGGCTTTTTCTTTCCAATAATCCGAGGGGTAACTGGCCGCTTTTGAACCCTGCCCTCTGCCCTTTGGATTTTGCAACCTGGGCAAAGATCAAGCCCAGAGTCAAAAGTGTCAGCAGAAATGGCTGGGATATGCCTGTGCTTTCCTTTAGGGAAGTCCTCGTGATTATGTTTACAGAATTCATTATAAACTCGGGGTCCAGATTAAAAGCAAATGTCTAAGTGTCCTGTGGGGAATTGTGGGGTTGAGGATGCAGCTTCCAAGAGATGTGTGGGATCAGGAGGGGGGTATGAGCATTACCAGGGAAGAAGGAGCAGAGTTGTGCTAAAGGTGAAACGTGGACATGGGGGTCACCCAGAGGACTAGAGGTAGAGGTGAGGAAGAAACAAGAGGAGTCAGAAAGTGCTTCACCACTTCAGGACAGAACACTAGAGGACGTATCTGTCTCCAGTAGGCACTGTTCTAGCAACATCTGGTGGCAGAACCTCTGGTGAAGAAGAAAAAAATATATCCAAACAAAATGAGAGCCCAAGACAAGAAATTATTTACTATAGTATATTGAAAACAGCACTCAGTCAAAACCTGGGCTCTTTATAGAAGTGTGGAAGAGACTTTTAGCAGCATGAGCTGCAGAGAACAGCAGCGTGCACCAGGGCAAGCCAATGACACTCCTATTTATCCACTACTCACACTGCTCCATCCCCAACCAGCAGATGAACGTTGGCATCTCATCTGCTGTTACTGCTCAAGGCCTCTGTGCCACAGAGCCAAGGGAAGGCAAAGCCCTTGGCTGAAATAGATGGTCTAACAGTAGCACGTCCTTTTAGATCATTGAATAGCATTTTTCATTTTGAGGAAGGACCTGGGAACACCAGAGAGGCAAATAGACTAAAAAAAAAAAAAAAAAAGTCCTTTTCCTTCTGATAGAGCTTCATGGTAATTGCTGCTGACAGGACTCCTCTATAGCTGTGAGGTCTCAGGAAGAGCTGGAAACCATCTTAGAGCTGATTAACACAAGGTGTTATCCCTGACCCCTGTCACAGGGAGACCCTCTCTACATCCAGCATCAGTGACAGGGAAGTAGTGGATTTCAGTTGATTTGGGAGAGGACTGGGAGGAAATGAATGAAATGTAAATTGGTTTAAGTTAGTTCCTGAAGTGACTCTAGATAACTTGTGCACTTTTTTTCTGGTTATAACTATTTTGAGGCTGTCACTGTTCAGTCAGTCCTCACAGGACCTGGAGAATCAATGGGGTTTTTTTTATCCTTTTCCTGGAGTTATCAGATGTCATTGGTGAAGGTGGGACCATCCACAGTGCTTGGAGTCCTCTGATAAAGAATGGCTTTGGATACTCCTGCCCTCTCTGCACACAGGTAACTATGAGCCCAACACAGGGGACCTCCTGAAAAAAATCTCTTGGAATTCCCTTTAATTACTAATAGGTCTAAGACAACAAAAACAACACTGCACTTCAGTGTGTTTACATTCTTTTGGACAACAGCCTGTAGCCCTGCTAACTGGCATGGAACTGGAGAAACATCTTGCAACAGATGATGTGGATTTTCCCTGCAGCTGTACTCCAAGGCTCTTCCCATTCACTCCAGTTTAGCAGCTGTAGCAGAGCCTGCACAGCTCTAAAGGTATTTGATTTCATGTAAGTAAAATGGGCAACTGTAGAGCCCCCAGAGACTCTTTAATGGGTCACTCATCCATCAGGTCAGTGGGCAAGGGGCTGCTTGTCCTTTGTGGATTGTTTGTACTCTTACAGCACAGCATCCCTCCAGATCTCCCCAGAGCTGCTCTGAAATGGCCAACATTTACCAAGGATCTAGTCAGATTTCACTTTATACCAGCTGTCAAACTCTGTGTATTTTTCCAATGTCAAGCAGATTTTAAGATGGAGGAAGGAGATAATGTGATGATAAAAAGACCTGACCAATTTAAAGGTAGCTTTTATAATATTATATACAGGACAATTTACTTTTTCCCCCCAGAATTTCAGCTGAGTGGAGCACCAGGAGCAGACTTCCATAAAGAAAATATATGTGTGCACAGCCTCACTGATGCCTGCATGTGCACATGCATGCACACAATCAACCATGTGGTGCTGGAAGTTGTTTGTTTTTTTTTCTAAGGCGTATTTTTAACTTTCTTTTCTATCAGCTTGTAAAACATGATTTTTATTCTTCCTTTAATGGCCTGGGCTAATTACTCACAGTGACCTTTGACCTTCAAGTGCCTTCATTTATGGTAGCACATTCCTTTCAACAGAAACATATTGGCTTGGTTTTACAGGGTGCTGATGTCTGGCCTGGCAGCCCGAGCCTCCACAGTCCTGCCACCACCTACAATGCCTCCTGATTTGGGGAGTCAAAAGCATCATCCCTTCACAGGCCAAATTTCTCAAACACTGGGAAAGTTTCACCTGAGCAAAAAAAAAAATAAAAATCCACATTTTCTTTCCATATTAAGACTCTGCCACTGGAATTTCTCAAGCAAAACTGCTTAAATCTGTATCCATTTGGAAAAATGAGAAGGCAAGTGCAAATGCTTCATTAAATCTGTGAATGAAGCAACATTTACCTGTGCTGGTAGGAAGCTGCCTCTGGTGTAATGCACCAAGCTGCTCAGGAGGGCTGAGCACCATAGCATTGCTCTCCAGGTTCAGCTACATGATGCAGCTCTAGCAACTCTTGGCAAGGGACCTTTCCAGTATTTTCATCAATTAACAAACCACGTGGAAGACTTAGTTCTCATCTTTTTCAAGAATCCTCAGGATTTAGGAGTAAAAGAGTAAAATGCAAGCGGAAAAATACCCAACAAACTCCCATAAAAATAAAAATCCAGACACATCACAAGGTTAATTCCAAAACTGCTTGTAGAATTCAACAAACACTGATGAAAACATCACAAAAAAAGAGTTCTACCAAATACATAGAAACTACAAAACCAGATCCAATAATCCTGGAGTGTCTATTCCCACATGCAAGTGAGGAATTAGGGGTGGTCTTGTAGCTGGAGCAGTTAGCCAGGTTTGAAAAGATACTCCTTCTGTATTAACCTCTCCCTGATCTTTGACAAATTGCCTCAAACTCGAGACTGGAAGTTGCTGATTCTCCTGGCCTCAGTTCAGAAAATTATGAAAGCCCTGTGTTAACATAAAATTTAAGAGCAAGCCCAAATCTGTTCAGAAAGATACTTGAGCACACTTGAGGGAGGAGAGGGAGCTGAAAGGGATTTTCTGTCCCAGCTTTTTGCCTGCAGAACTCCTCACACCTAGTGATGAGGAGCAGTGACATTAAATATATTAAAGCTACTCAAATGCTCTTGCAGTGATAGGAATGCCTAGCCAAACACAATATATGTGGATATATTGTGCATAAAAGATAAATAGATTTATCAATCACTGTTTACCCCAAACAGCAAAGCAGAAAAAAAATAAATATCCAGGAGATGCACTCCACTGAGATAGACTGCTAGAGAAAGAAGAGGAGTCATGCAGAAAATTAATGTGTTCCTAGGTGTTTTGCAGTAGTTACATAGTTTTCATGATAAGCCTTTAAGCTTTTGGGTTATTTTTCTTGGGTCTTTTAGGTTCTTTTTTTTTTCTCTTCCCTGGCCTCCTGTGCACTAATAGAGACTCTCCGAGAAAGACCATTTAGTTATTCTGTTGTCAACGCATCTGGACGTCTTGTCAAAACAATATAATTTTACTTTGTAACTTTTTGACACTGGTATTTATTGCACCTGTCTTTAGTCATGATTTATGACTTGTCTGGTGAGTATTACTCTACAGCTCCAAGTTTACAATACCAGATAAGTGAAGCATTTGAAGTCCCGAATGGGCTACAGATTTATAGATGTAGATTTCCCTCCCCTCCTCCAAAAAGGGAAATTAAGATGAGCATTTTCACCCATTTTTTTTTCTGGGTGGCAGAAAGCAAGATAATCAGAACCTCTTTGGAAAGGGAAAGAAAAAACAAACCACACACCAAAAAAAAACCCAAAACACAACAGGAGGAGAATAATGTTATCTGCTGCAGTCTCTATTAGGAGGGATAGTCAAATATCTTCATTAGGGGAGTGTTGGCCCTCAGAGTAGGGGTCTGGGCTAATCAATCATTAATCAGCACATCAGTGATGTGGGCAGCAGTGTTGTGCAGCCTGTGACATTCAAAAGTAGCCACCAGTTTGACTTCTGAATTACAAGATATTTAACACATTCTGGGATATCCCCAGCTCCTGCTTAGCACTGAAACATTAAGGCCAAATATGCAAAATCTAAACTTCATCTACCTGAACAAAACGGGTTATTCACACACACAATGTCAACTGTGTCTATGAGAAGCTGCTGTAGAACATGAGCCTAAATATTTGATAAATGTAACAATTTTACCTTGTAAACCCCCCCCCCCAATTTTTCTTTTCTTCTTTCATTTTCGAAAAAAACCTAAATTTGGGGCCTAAATCAACTTGACAGTATCCTTTCAATATATAGTATGCTTGAAAGGTATTTATTATTCTACTGCTGGGAAAGCGGGGCTTTCAAATTTGCCAGACTTGAAAACAAATCCAGGCTTCCTTCCTAGTCAAGGTTCTTTTCAGATCAGCCCCGGTGCTGCAGCTGTAACACAAGCCTGTTGACACAGTTTGGTGCTTGTAATGGAAGTCTCCTTCCAGCCTATCTCTCATCTAAGGCAAAGCAACATGTGAACGTGTGAACGTCAGATAAAAATTGTTTTCCAAACGTTCATTTGTCAAAAGTTCATTAAATTATAAAGGTGCTTGACAGGGTTTGGTGTTGCAGCCCCCCGAGGGATGCAGCTACCCGGGAGATCCCCTGCACTGGCTGGAAATTCAGGACTATAGGCTTGGGGCAGCTCTAGAAGGAAAACCTGAGGTTTCTTTCAAAGATTTTTTCAGCGTTCAGGTAAAAAGAAACCCTATTTATGAAAGATACATGGTAAAGAGCTAAGTAAAGGCAAAGAAAAGCCTCCCTGACCACGCTGGGGTCTCCAGCACCCCCGGTGACGTCCCGCAAAGCGGCGCGGGACCCGGATCTGGAGGCTGCCCAGATTGCCTCTCCTGCCACAACCTCTGCACCTTCTCAGCAGCTTTGATGGGCTGCCAAGGAAAACACGGGGCAGGCATCAACTGTGCCGTTGCCACAGAGACCTAGGAAAGCCAGGGCAGGGGGAGCAGAGATTTCCATCAACGGGGCTGAACAAAAGCCTTGATTCAGCGGCAGGCTCTGGGGTTAGGTGCTCCTGGGCTTTAGCAGGGGACACAGAAAATGGGGAGTTTACTACTGAGCTCGCAGAGAAATTGCAAATTGTGATTCCTGCAGGGAAGAAAGCACAGCCCCACTTCTCTTGCTGATTCAAGATTGACCTTCGTCATTCTTCCTTCAAATTTCAAAGGGGATGAGGCTGGCTCTGGACAGTCGGATGCAATTCATCCCCATTTGGAGATATCTGCATTAGAGATTTGGAGGCCATCTGTTGGGATACACCTCCTCAGCTCACAAAAATTAGTTGCTGCTTTGAAAAGGCAGCAAAAATACCTCAAATTGTGTCTGTGGCCATCATAGGACATGAAATCTGTCCGTAAAACTGATTAACTAGATAAACTATAATGTATTTGTTTCTTTAGACAGCCTGTTGGCAATAAGAAATACAGAAGATCTTGCCTGAGTAGGTAGCAAACAGAAACAGGAAAGTGAGATATTGCCAAGCTCTCCTCCTTTCAGCTTTTGTACACAGAATTGTGCATGGATTCACATTTGAATTCTGACATTAATACATTCAAAACAATATTAAATTCACTGAATGAACTTTCAGATTATTTTTAGTAAAGCCCAGCAAGTTTGGGGAACCATTTGTTGTATATAAGCTGAAGGGAATTTGTACTTACAAGGCCAGAAGTAAGTGCTTTAGGTTGAAAAACAGAACTCAGGAATTTTGTGACTTAACTTTCCTTACAAGTGATGTGCACAGGGCTGTGGCATTTAGAAAGAAAAACTAACATTTTATTATCTTACGAAGCCCTAAAGGCAGAATGAAAATAATGTTAAAATAAGAAACTTGAGTGTTTATAGATTTCCATCTAACTAGAAATATATTTCCAGGCACTTACAGCAATTAAATTATACATCTTGATAAACAAGCACAGATTAACTGAAATTTTATACAAAGTTTAAACAAAACACAGATCTTTCAAAGATCATCTTAGGAGAAGGTGAAGCACCAAACGCTAACGATTTCTTATGTTCTGAAAATTGAAGTGCTGGTGTTCTCTCCTAGAAACCACAGAGAGATTGGTTTTCAGGCTCAATTACTGCAAAGATAAAACAAAAATACTCCATCTCCATCCACTGCCATTGGACTGAGCAGGGTTAGGTGGGAGGAGACACCATTTCTCTTCAGGAAGGAAGAGCAATCAGAGGAACAGTGATGCCCAGCACCTCTCAAGGGGGTGACATGATCTTTTACAGTATCACTTAGATGGGGAGGGTGTTTGAACCCAAATGCTCACTGCATTTGAAGTGTATGGAATTCTGCTGTTCTCAGTGGGACTGCACCCAATCCAGTGTAGCAGGCCAGGTGGGAGCTTTCACTGGAGTTAAACCACGGCATCCATCTGTCTGGAATTGGCAGTTAATTTTGGATGCATCTGTGTCTGAAACACACCTACCAACCAGGCTAGTCAGAGAACCAACAGGTTTGAGAGATCAGGATGCAATCTGCAAGGGAGAACATCATGCAAGTCCAAGACACTTTGGTCTGTCTCTGGTTTGTCAATGACCTGGCTCCAAAGAAATTCTGATCCCATTAACACCCCATCTTGCAGGTAGGATAAATGATGTAAGCACACAATTCTTCCATTTCTTTCACAGATAATGAGTACAAGTGAATTCTTTTCATAGAAACTGGGAGGAAAAAAAAAAATCATGTTGCTATTCATACTGAACCAACTCCACCACTGAGTTGCCAAGCCTGTGACATCATCACTGGCAACATACAAGCTTCAGATTAGAAGTAGCCTGATGACATCACCCTTCCAGTTTCTATCTAACAGATGGTTTCTGTATATTGTGTAATTTTAGATCATTATTCATGGTTTTGGTCAGTATAATTCAGGAAGTGAAAAAACTGCCAAGAAAAATTGACCTGGAACTAGTTCAAAGAGACTAAATTATTTTATTGATTAGACTCCTTAGCTTTCATTTTCCAGCAGAGCCATCATGAATCATCGATACACAATAATATCTGAGTAATTTCTGTGCGAGCTGAATTAAGTGCTCCAAAACAAGGTAAGCTTTGAAGGATTAGACCTTCAAGCTGTTTGAAAACAAGATAGCTGAGAAGATTTGCTGGGCAGCCCTGAAAGGGGGCCAGGAGCTATTTACTGAGGCAAGTGGTTTGTTTGAACTGGATTTTTATTTATTTTCATATTATACTTGTTGACTTCATATCCGCCTTCAGCTCAGCTCAAAGGCCTGAGAGAGGCATGTTTTTCACCAACATGATCATGGGCCAGAAAGGAAGGACCTTCTGAGAGGCCTCATCAGGCACAGCCCCAGTGTTGGGATAAAGCTCCAGAAGCCTGCTGGAGGCAGGGGGAGAAAACAGAGAGAAAAGGGGCTGAGAAAGGCTGAAGAATCTTTTTATTCCAAAGGTTCCCAAGGGAGTGCAGCCATGGAGAAATCTTCAGAGGGTGGTGATGAGTGAAGCTCTGCATCATTTCTCCAGTATAAATACATCTGCCAGATGGATGGCACTGGATGCACGGGTTGACCACTGGAGAAAGTTTCCTTCCTGACTGATCATGGCACAGGATCTACCCCAAAATCAGCTCAAACCAGAAGAAGAGGGGAAAAAGAGAGAGCACTTTGCTGTCAAGATGCTTCAACACAACTCAAATCAACAACTTCTGCCTCTGAGAAGTCATGGGATACAGTGATATGGGGATACTGGGACAGAGTTCCCCTAAACTATGTCTAGTAAACATCTGAAGCCAATATTAGAGTGTTAAACTGTATTTAAGCAGGACATGAGCACTTCAGGTGGGAAGAGAGAAAATCCCAGTCACAACTGAAAGCATCTCAGCCCCTTTCTCATCACCAGCACAGCCTCATCATGAGCAAATATCTCCCAGCCTTGCAGAGGTATGTGAAGAAAACAAGACCATCTTGGCAGCACTTTCCCATTAGTGCCCTGTTAACTGGGTCTGAAAGTCTCACATGCAGGAGTGCTCCAGCATTTGCAGAAACCAAATGAGCTTGAAAATGGTCCAGCAGCCTCCAGACACACCCCATGGACTGCCCTGAGCTGCCATCCCAGAGGCAAGCACAGCAGAAGGTAGTTTGGAGATCTCTTGCAGAACAGCAGTAAAATAAGGCACTTATTTACTGCTCTTTCCCAGGCTGCCTTGGTTCTCTGGCATAGCTTGAGCCAAGTACCCTGGCTGCTGCAGGGATGCCAGATGGGTGTTGTAGAGGGGGCAAAACAAACAGTTCAGAGGAACTCTCAGAGTTCAGATTTTTGCCCTTGCTCCCCATCAGCAATGACACCTGAAAATTGCTCCTCTCTCAACTTGTCCTTTGAAAATGGAAAAAAATTCCAATAAATGCCCAGTTAGCCACTGAGCTCCCTGGTGTTCTCAGAGAGCAGAGCAGGCCACTGCATTGCAAACAAGGCACCTTAACTGGGCTGTTTTCAGAATGACTACTTAAGATCCTTTCTATCAAAGTCAAGCTCTTCTGGAAACTGGATGTGCTCTTGCCATAGATTTTTGAGCACCAACAAAACACCACAGCCCTGGCCAACCATCTGTTTCTTTTGCCATTGCTACAGTTTTCATACCCTGTCTCTGGTGAATCATTTCAACTTTTCTCCCCCAGTAAAAGAATCTTCACTTCCATGAGAATTTAACCTGAGAGTAGAAGAAAACCAACAAAATCTGGGCTCACAACTTTTCAGTTCTTTGCTGCACATCAGAAGAAAGTGCAGCAGCTTCTCTACAGGCATTTTCCCTCTTTTCCTGTTATGTTTAAATAAAAGANAGGATAAATGATGTAAGCACACAATTCTTCCATTTCTTTCACAGATAATGAGTACAAGTGAATTCTTTTCATAGAAACTGGGAGGAAAAAAAAAAATCATGTTGCTATTCATACTGAACCAACTCCACCACTGAGTTGCCAAGCCTGTGACATCATCACTGGCAACATACAAGCTTCAGATTAGAAGTAGCCTGATGACATCACCCTTCCAGTTTCTATCTAACAGATGGTTTCTGTATATTGTGTAATTTTAGATCATTATTCATGGTTTTGGTCAGTATAATTCAGGAAGTGAAAAAACTGCCAAGAAAAATTGACCTGGAACTAGTTCAAAGAGACTAAATTATTTTATTGATTAGACTCCTTAGCTTTCATTTTCCAGCAGAGCCATCATGAATCATCGATACACAATAATATCTGAGTAATTTCTGTGCGAGCTGAATTAAGTGCTCCAAAACAAGGTAAGCTTTGAAGGATTAGACCTTCAAGCTGTTTGAAAACAAGATAGCTGAGAAGATTTGCTGGGCAGCCCTGAAAGGGGGCCAGGAGCTATTTACTGAGGCAAGTGGTTTGTTTGAACTGGATTTTTATTTATTTTCATATTATACTTGTTGACTTCATATCCGCCTTCAGCTCAGCTCAAAGGCCTGGGAGAGGCATGTTTTTCACCAACATGATCATGGGCCAGAAAGGAAGGACCTTCTGAGAGGCCTCATCAGGCACAGCCCCAGTGTTGGGATAAAGCTCCAGAAGCCTGCTGGAGGCAGGGGGAGAAAACAGAGAGAAAAGGGGCTGAGAAAGGCTGAAGAATCTTTTTATTCCAAAGGTTCCCAAGGGAGTGCAGCCATGGAGAAATCTTCAGAGGGTGGTGATGAGTGAAGCTCTGCATCATTTCTCCAGTATAAATACATCTGCCAGATGGATGGCACTGGATGCACGGGTTGACCACTGGAGAAAGTTTCCTTCCTGACTGATCATGGCACAGGATCTACCCCAAAATCAGCTCAAACCAGAAGAAGAGGGGAAAAAGAGAGAGCACTTTGCTGTCAAGATGCTCCAACACAACTCAAATCAACAACTTCTGCCTCTGAGAAGTCATGGGATACAGTGATATGGGGATACTGGGACAGAGTTCCCCTAAACTATGTCTAGTAAACATCTGAAGCCAATATTAGAGTGTTAAACTGTATTTAAGCAGGACATGAGCACTTCAGGTGGGAAGAGAGAAAATCCCAGTCACAACTGAAAGCATCTCAGCCCCTTTCTCATCACCAGCACAGCCTCATCATGAGCAAATATCTCCCAGCCTTGCAGAGGTATGTGAAGAAAACAAGACCATCTTGGCAGCACTTTCCCATTAGTGCCCTGTTAACTGGGTCTGAAAGTCTCACATGCAGGAGTGCTCCAGCATTTGCAGAAACCAAATGAGCTTGAAAATGGTCCAGCAGCCTCCAGACACACCCCATGGACTGCCCTGAGCTGCCATCCCAGAGGCAAGCACAGCAGAAGGTAGTTTGGAGATCTCTTGCAGAACAGCAGTAAAATAAGGCACTTATTTACTGCTCTTTCCCAGGCTGCCTTGGTTCTCTGGCATAGCTTGAGCCAAGTACCCTGGCTGCTGCAGGGATGCCAGATGGGTGTTGTAGAGGGGGCAAAACAAACAGTTCAGAGGAACTCTCAGAGTTCAGATTTTTGCCCTTGCTCCCCATCAGCAATGACACCTGAAAATTGCTCCTCTCTCAACTTGTCCTTTGAAAATGGAAAAAAATTCCAATAAATGCCCAGTTAGCCACTGAGCTCCCTGGTGTTCTCAGAGAGCAGAGCAGGCCACTGCATTGCAAACAAGGCACCTTAACTGGGCTGTTTTCAGAATGACTACTTAAGATCCTTTCTATCAAAGTCAAGCTCTTCTGGAAACTGGATGTGCTCTTGCCATAGATTTTTGAGCACCAACAAAACACCACAGCCCTGGCCAACCATCTGTTTCTTTTGCCATTGCTACAGTTTTCATACCCTGTCTCTGGTGAATCATTTCAACTTTTCTCCCCCAGTAAAAGAATCTTCACTTCCATGAGAATTTAACCTGAGAGTAGAAGAAAACCAACAAAATCTGGGCTCACAACTTTTCAGTTCTTTGCTGCACATCAGAAGAAAGTGCAGCAGCTTCTCTACAGGCATTTTCCCTCTTTTCCTGTTATGTTTAAATAAAAGAGCATTCAGATTTAATTATGTAAAATGCTTTTAGCCCAGCTCAGCAGGCATGCAGCTTAAAGACAATCACTATCCTCAGATATTTCTGTACAGAAAACCTCATGGATGATTATAAGTGTGGGAAGCTCCACTCATTTCTATGCACATCCACTTCACCATGATTTTAAAAATAAAGTTATAGGGATTACGAGAAACTTCTTAATCAAATGTCCTCTTACCAAAAAAACCCTGGGTTGCCAAGTCTAAATATTTAGGGAGGACATTGTACTTTAATTAAAATCTTTATGGGGGGGAAAAAGAAATGTTGGCCTTGCCTTGCCAGTCACTCAGAAATAAAATATAGCACTTCAAACCTGTCTCCCTCCATCCCAAAAACATATGGTTTGACACCATTCTGGCCTGTGAGAATATTTTACAACCTTGGGTTTTGTTCTAATGTGAAATTAAAACAAATTGTAAAGCCTGGAGGTTGGCTGTGAAGTAGGAAGCGTTGTGCAAATGCCAAATTTAACACCTAGTTTTTGTTGCTTGAGTTTCAGGTGCTGAGGCTGCAAAAGTGAAGGCAAAAGTCCTTTTTAGAGGGTTTCTAAAACATGAGCCCCTCTTCTGTTCTTAATGCAGACAACCTGCATTGGGCATCCTGCAAACAGTTCCTCCCCAGGAGTTAACATGGGCTGTGCACAGCCTGGGTCACCTGGGCAGCCTGGCTTTGCTGGGAGGTGTCTCCACACTGGGGCTGTGATCAGAAGGGTTGTGCATGGAGCTTTCAGGGAACTTTCCCATCTTTATCTATTCATTATATGGTTGTTTACCAACAGAGACCTACTTCTAAGACGATTTTACTGTAGGAAAATCACATTTTGATCAGTCTTTCCAAGCTGATAACCACCTTTTCCCCAAAATTGCTTTACCAGAGATTAACACTAATGGCAAACTGCTCTGCACTCTCATTTCCAACTCATAGAACCCAAAACCAGAAAAGCTAAAATACTTTATTTCCACTTTAAAAAGTCAGAACACCCAGGGAAGCCCAGTCACAAAGCTCAGATGTGTCAAACTGATTCATAGTGACCTGTCTTAACTCCAGGGAAGGCTAAGCTATAAAATCTAGCAATTTTTGGATGATTTTATTGTTCAAATTATCATTAAGACTAATAACAGCCATAACTGTGTTCTGAGAAGATATTCCCTCTCTATACATATATCTAGTAGGAAAAATATTGTACTGATTTCCCTCATAATTATTATGGTTTCTACTAAGAGTATATGTTACCGAGAACCACTTTTAGCTTTGTGGTTATTTGGCAATTATGTTTGCCAACTGTTCCCAAATAAGAAAAAATTCCTTTTCTCCTTCCTGGTTTTGATGGCCAAGTGAAAAAAAAAAATCAGTGTGGTGATGAAGATATAATTCTGTTTTCTTTCAAAGCTCATGCATTAAGTACTTTCCTCAAGTATTTCCAGACTGGATAGCATCCCTCTCTGAACATCCCACATCAGGAAGGGGAAAAAACCAACAAAACCCGAACAAAAACCAACAAAACAAACTCAAACCCACTGACATTTTTCCTTATCAGCTGGGTGAGGATCAGCTCAGGATTTTTGCAGTACTTAACACACCGTGTGGAGGAGACAGCCTGGATTTGGAGGAGGATGTCTACAGATAAGACATTTCCCTTGGCTATCTTTGCCAAACCACGTAACACGCTGGTGACTATTAGTTTTATCCTGCTGCAATATGTTTTGTCTTAATTTTCATGCTCTTAAAGGAGAAAAATCAAGCTTAAAAAAGAAAAAAATAGAGCATTATATATGCTCTATACATCCACATAGTTGCTATTAGCTCAGTAATCTAGGGAAACAGTGGCCAGCTGGAACTGGGGAGATGATGTTGCATAGTTCTCCAACAGTGACCCTTGAGGGCTGGAACAGAGATGTATTAGTTGGAGCCAGAAGGGAGCACTTTGTCTCCTAAATCCCTCGGAGTAAGTTGGTTTTTCTTGCCAGCCTGCGATTGATTGAGTCATCACAGGTCAGTGATGACTGTGGATAAATATTTCCTTTGAAGACGTCAGACTAAAAAGCAGTACAATAAATTCCCACACGTTGGGCTGAGCAGAGCAGCAGGACCCCAACAGTCACAGCTGGGGTGAAAGGAGCATTTGTGGGCCCTAAACTGACACCACCCTGTGGAGACATATACAACATGCATCAGACTCACGTTGCTACCAAATGTTTTCTCCCCAGGCAGATGAAAATGAGGTTTTCTCTTTCCCTGTCCCCATTTATCCTGTCTCAAGAAGCCTGAGCCCATGCAAACAGCCCCTCAATGTCCAAAACATTCCAGCTTCAGCTTCATCTGTGTTCAGGAGAGTCAAGGTGGAGGCCACCAACCTTCTAACTGGAACAAGACAGGTAGACAAGAAGGAAAGGATGGTTTTCAAACCTGCCACAGATCTCCACCTTCAGCAGTATCGTGATACCTAACAAAAGGCTTGGGCTATATCCTGTCAGTTTAACATACAGAAGATTTTGTGCAGCATTCCCAGGAAAAATCCATCTGCCAGTGACCAGTGAAATAGAGAATCCATCATGTTGGCTGAGGGAATATATTCCTATGAAGGGAATTGTCATTTGTAGCAGATGGTTTGGAAGATGATTCCTCCTCTAACTTCTCTCAGTTAACCCCAAAATTCAATATCAAGGCTAGTTATAGAGTTTAAAAATAAAAATTATATTTTTCTAGACCTATTTATTTTGCTTGTTAATGGATTAAAATAGTTCCCAGCTGTGCAAAGTTCTCATCATGTTCATTACTTATAATGCACCTCACAATGAGATGATTAATTCAGCACACTTGCAGGCCCTTCATTGAATGCTGTTGATTAAGCAATTATGTTAATCCACTGGTGTTTGTTTTCTCACTGCTCTGATGATGGTTGGGACCAATTTCTTAGCTGAATTATTCCATGTACACGCTAGAAAGTTTTGCTAACATTTGCAAAGGCCAAATCCACCATTCACAAACAATGTGAAGGTGAAAATTGCAGATTATTTGTCTCTAGTGTATTTTGGAAGGCTAAAAAAAAAAAAAAGTCTTAAGACTTTATTTTAATTCCTCCTGTTTTGGGCCAACTCCTGGACAGGAGAAGCAGAGGGTTTTTTTTCTCTGTCTGCCTTAAGACTGAAGTGGTCATTTCAGGCCATGTAGACATGAATCCTTTCATTTTATTTGTGTTCTTGTATTGATTATATTCAGGGGTGGATTTGGTCTTTTATTTCCACAAGACTGATAGCAAAATGGTTTTCAGAAATACTGTGGGGGTGAAATATGCAACTAACCCAAATATCATGCTGATCAGTCAGAAATCTGACATTTGCAGAAGGAATATGACAACTTCATGTAATCAGCACCATGAAAACTGGACAATTATTCCCCTTGATTTAGTCTCCAATTTGATCTAAAGCAGTAGGTGATTAGAAAAAGGGAGGCCACTCTCCTCCTCCTAGATGAAAGTATTTTTGTCACTAACAAAAATGGAAACAGAAATACTGCGGTGGGAGAAATATGTCATAAATTTTAACAGTCTTTGCTCAGCTTCGTCGGATGGGGCAGTGGTTCTTAAAGTATATTTGTCTGTTACCTACAAAGACATGTGATGGAAATATTTCCAAGCAGCCAGAAACATCCTACACCCAACTCCCTGGGTGTCCCAGGAACCACCAGCCCTCGTTTGCCAGTTGCCGTTTACCGTTCCGCCAGCTCCAGAGGGGAGGGAGGGAAAGGGAAGGAAAGACAGACCCCAGCCCTGCCTCAGCAGACTAAACAGCAGCCCCACAGCAGTGCCCAGCTCCACTTTGGCCAAACCCTTGGAGGAGCTCGTGAATAATAGACACATGAAAAATGCCAACAGACTTCCCATCCATCGCAGCAGCCAAAACCAAAAGGCAAAACAGGAGCCCAAGCCAAACCTGCACAAAACTCCCCTATCCCCAAAGGCCTCTGATAACTTTTCAGTTCCTTATGTGGAAAAAAAAATAAATAATATATATATATGATAAAGTGATAGGTTATAGATGCAAAGCAACAAGATTTAGTCATCCCAACCTCCAAGGCTTTGTGCTCTTCATACCTCCCCTTAGCTCTTGTCTTTAAGTGCATATTCATAAGAGCTCCACTGATATTTTCTGAATCTAGACCATCAGTGACCACAGCTTTTATTTCGGGAGGTCCATTTCCGTAGCAACAGCTCATAAAAGAGACTAAATAAAGCTCAGATCTCTGCAGCTCAGGTTGATCTATTATATATTGGTCACTGCAGTGTGCTGACGGCTTTCCTGCAATGTGGCCTGTGTCTTTTTTATGATCTACATTCTTGGTGAGTGCTGGGGAGATTGATCCCATTCTGCTATCCAGATTTTAAAACAGATGTGTGGGGTGAAAAAAAAACACAACAAACTGCAGAGGGTGCAGGAAAGAGGTGCAAAAAAAACCAAAAAAATTAAATATAAAGACTCCAAGGAAAGCTTCTTGGTGAGACCTGTTTAGGTTTGTCAGAGGACTGTAGAGTAGCTTGATAACACTGTAAAAATACCTTCCCAAAAGGGAAGCTGAATAAGCCTAAATCCAGTAGGGAAAGATTAGTGTGATTAGCAAAGGGAACTACTACAGAAGCACTAAGTTCTCAAGGTCTTCCTGCCTTCAGGTCAAGAGCAGATGCCTTTCTGGTAGTGATGTCCTAGCTTGATAGGGATTGCTGGGCCTGGTAGGAGGCACCAGGGGGAAATTTAATCTTCCTGATGTCAGATTACACAGCCAGGAAGAACCTTCTAAATTTAAATTATATTCATCTGTCAAGAAAGTGTCACTGAGATTGGGGGGTTTAATTAAAAACAAGCTTTCTTTCCATATATACCAACAAGAGGAAGCATTTAGGTTTTTTTTCATAAATATTCCTGTTGGAAATGGTAAATTCGAGTAAAAAAACCTGAAGGGCAGCTGGCAGCTCTAGGAAAATCTTTAACATTACTCCAATTAATAATTTTCTTTCTTCTTTCCAGTACCTCTAGAAAACAGCATTATCTGGTCTTCCCTAGTAGCATCCTAACTTTGAGGCAAATCACAGAACAGAATCACTTCTCTGACATCCAGTACCTTGATTTTTTCATCTTCCTCCCCCTGCCATGAGATGAGGATCCTGTAATTGTGATTAAGCTGGTTTTTTTTTTTCTTTTTACAACTGCTTCAAGGAACTGAAGGCACCTCGTGCTTTACAAGGCAGTTAAGCAGAGTGTGGAATTTGCTCTTAATATTCATCCACATGTTTTATGAATTTCCATATTTGAGCTTAAGCCTGGATTTTAAAGCCAGACTTGTTTTAATTCATTTATGTCTTAAACTCAATACCACTTTCTGTATTCTCCTATTTTGGGAAACCCGAGTTGAATTGCTTAGCAGAAGAGAAAATTGATCAGAATTCTTGGGGTTTTTCTCCCTCCAAACTGAGTTGTGCAGCCAGCTGCTCCTCCATGAGCAAGCTCCATCACATCAGGAGGAGACTGCCATAGGAATCCTGCAAGCCCCAGTGGGCAGAAGAAGGTGTTGAAGGGGGGTCAAAGAGCCTGATAGACATGAAAAGGCTTTTTTTTTGGTTGTTTGCAGCTGGTTCCTTTCTGCTCTCAACTGTACAAAGGCGGGTGGCAGAGGAGGGAGGCTGGATTATGAAAGGGACACCCTTTCCAGCCCCAGTCAGGAAAGAGGGGAGACAAAAGGCACCCAGCAGCAGCCACATGGAAGGGGCTTCAGCAAACAGGCTGCTTCCTCTGCTGGTCCTCAGAAGCCCAGGATCCATCACCCCATTTGTTTTTCAAAGGAAATAATTAAAGATGTGGATTAAAAAAAAATAAAATTAACAAAAGACTGGCCCTTCCTTTTTTTTTTCCCCCCTCCCTCCCTCTACTTTTTTCTGCCTGCCCACTTGATGGAAATCATTTTCATACCCCCCTCCTCCATCCACAGACAGCGACAGCCCCGACACTGCAGCAGAGATTGGTTTACATCCCAGTAGAAGGGAATACTTAAGGAAACTTTTGGCAGTATTATGGATTGAAGTGCAAGGAGATGGTTTTATCAGGAGGCTTCAAGGGTATTATTGTCCAAATAAACACTTGCTTTGCCAGACATGATCTACAGCTGTTGCACAGAGACCCTTGAATTTCATCTGAATTTCAATCTCTCTGTCCTTTTTGCCTTTCCTACTGCACTGTTTTCAGCCCTGAATAGCCTACTGTGCTGGATTACTTCATTTTTTCCATCTTAATAGGCTTCACTAGGCTCTGACTCCTGACTTCCTGCCCACCACTCTAGTCCCCACTTCATCTAGATTTAGGAAGCTTTAACATGCTTTGTGTTTTTGCCTTTTTTCCAGCTGCTGGAGGACAGGATGCTCCCCCAGACTTTGCTATCATGATGCAGCAGGTCATTTCTGACCAACCCACCCCAACACACAGCTCCTCACATACATTGCAGACAAGCACAGTGCTTCAATAAAGTAGGTGAGCCAAACTTTCCAAGGAATTTCTTAATTCCTTGTCACTTTCCACTACCCATGCTGCTCTCTAGTCTCACAAACCCACAAGAAACAAAGAACAGGAGATGTTTCTGCAGCATCAAATTAAAAAGTTACCTGTAAGTTTCACTAAAAGACCACCTCAAGCAGAGAATTACAGAGGGAAAACAGCAGAAACAAGTGGATTTTTTTCTAGAAAGAACACTTCAAAAAGAAATCACACCAACTAAACAGGCACAAACATAAATCTCTTCATGTAACACCAGAAGAAATTAACTTCTAGTTGCTCCTTTTCATTTTTTTTTACTCCTTCTTTCACTGCCTCTTGCTCTCCCTCTTGGTTTAGAGGCTTTCTGAGGCTTAAGCACTCAACCTAGTCATGGCTTCCAGCACTTAAGCACAAAACAGTCTCAACAAGGCCAATGAAAACCCATTCCATTCCCCTCAGAGTGAAATCAGCCCAGCACTGACCTGAACACCTCCCTTTTGCAGCTGAGCACCAGCAGCTCCCAGGAACAGTCTCTCCAAGCTTCTTTGGGCTGATCTCTTGAGCACAGAGCAGAGACTTCCCTGTGACCACCTCTCCAAGGAGCCAAAGACAGAAATGGCTCCCAGGAGGCTTATATTGGGTAGTTGTTTTGCAGTGTGATCGCTCACACCTGGGTGCTCAGCCCCACACCCTCACCTGGGTGCTCAGCCCCACACCCTCATCAGGCCACCAACCAGCTCCAGCTGTGACCAGTCTGCTCACCAACTGGTCTGGCCCAGGAGTAAAACACTCCAAGACTTACTTGTAGCATTGAGAGTGTGATTCTCTTTCTTCCTTTAATTGCCCTGTGTTTGGCAGATAAACTGTGTTCTGTAATAAACAGGATTCCCTTCCAATAAAGGGAATTTTTCCTTGCACCTCCCCAGAATGAAATCAGGAACAGCAGACACCTTGCTACCACCAGTGCACTACTAATGCTGTTCTCAAGTAGTTAATACCCTCAGAAAGATTAGTTTTGCTAAATTGAGCTCACCAATTTCAATCCCTGTCACAAACTCAGAAATGTTTATTTCTAGTATTTAATCTTGAGACCTACCAAGGCTGAACTGCAAATCTTGTATCCACAGGACAAGAGTCCTGAACTTTGCCCCTAAATTCAGTGTCTGGTTTTTAATCTGGGTACAAATCTGAGTGTTTCCCAGGAGGGTTCAGACCCGTGGCCTTGCTAGACAAGTACAACTAAAAAAAAAGTCCTAAACCCTTAGGTTGAAGATATTCCTGGTTAGGGAGTGCACAGATTTCTGCCCAATAGAGAAATGCTCAGTGAAACCTCATCCCTTCTCCTATACACACACAAAAAAACAGATATTCTGTTTACTGGTTACTGAAGGTGACAGTCTGGAGAACAACTGCACATCTCAGAGCAACCAGGCCAAGCTCTAAAGGAGAACTGAATTTTATCCAGTGTCCACAAGCAGCTGAAGAGTTAATTAACTGGGATTTCTGTTCCTTGCTCTTCCATCAACCTTCTTCCTCGGTTTTGTGAAGGCAGATTTTGTATCCCCAGGACATGGGGGACCAGAGGTGGCTGCTGCAGCTCTCCCCTTTGGATGCAGACAGGGATTTAGTGTGGGGACAGCACATCCAGCCACCCTCAGCTGAGCAGCCCCCAGGTTCCAGTGCTGCAGGAGGCCAGCAGCCCTCAGCCTGCAGCTTGTGTTTGTTTTTTATACCTGAAAAGCAAGACTTCATAAGTTTTGCCTTTCAAGCCTTAATCTCTTAAGTTCCACACTTTCCACCACCTACTCAAGAAGTGAATGCAACATTTCTAAACCACTTCAACCTGATCTACCCCATTTAGCTTGCTAAATCTAAAGAAGCCTTTCACAGTGCTGGTGATGGGCACCAGCTCTGAATGCAGCGTGTGGGAGCCCCTTGCTTTGAATTTCCTTGGGGCATAGACAAGCTCTGTTGTTCCCACACCTTGATGAAATGATGAGACAAGAAGGAACCTTGTCTAACTTCACTGACTCTGGGGCTGCCCTTCAAAAGCTGCTGTCAGCCAGGAAGGGGTAGATGTTTAGACCATTAACATTTTCTCCTTGATTGGCCTGGAAAAATAGAGAGCTTTACTTTCATGCTAGCAAATGCAATATACATGTGCAACGTAAACACAAGTGGAGATTCTTTCTGCACTGCACCACACTACAAATAAACAGACCTGTCCTTCACAGACACACCAGGACTCCTCCAAAGGACCAGGGCTCACAGCACTGTGGGACAGTTGTTGCAGCCCTTGGCTGTGTCGTCAGCACATCCCTCTCTGTTTTCCCATGAAATTGAAGGAATTACTGGTTTAACACACGCCTGCAGTTGAACCTTGAGCCTACAGTTATGATAATAAAACCAACAGGAGTTTGTATTTATTTGTCTGATTGCATTTAAAATAGATATTTTCATTTTTTTTCCCCCAGAGATTCAACTACGTGACTTTTATGTCACTCACATAGTTGAGTCACTTTATGCCCTGTAAGAGGGCAGATTGCAGTCTTTCTAATCAAAAATGATCATTTAGAGCACTCCAAGAAAAAATAAATGCATCTGATCAGCTTTCCAACCAGAAATGTTAGATATTTAATTTTTTTTGCAGGTCTCTCCATTTGGGCTGTCATGAGTCACTTGTCTTTGCTTGTTTTTTGGCAAGAACTTATAGTAGAATGCTCCTGATTGTATTTATAAATACCATAAACTATTGATTTCCAATAAAGTAAGGGAAGATCCTGAAAAGGATTTAATTCCTATTGTGGTTTCTCAACCTCTTTGAAATTTCCTCAGTCTAGGATTGAAGCAGGGCACAGTTTTTATCCTTTGAACACTAAGGAAATTATCACTATATCTTGACTCTTTCTCACTCCTTTCTGGGAGCACTACCAGCCTGAAAACACCAGATCTGACCTGAAACCAACAGTAAGCTGCAGCTGATAACCAGTCTCCACGTACCTGTGTGGTCTGATGTCAGAGAAATAGCTTGGAAATGGCAAATCAGATGAAATTACATGATTCTTATCTTTTTCCCCTATAGAGGGCATGAGCTGCTGATTTAGAAGTTGCTTGAAGTGAAGGGAAACTGGGGAAAAAAAGTACTTTTTTCACTAAGTTTTAGGGACTTGTAGCAGATATTAGCAAGGGGCCCTAACACAGTTATTAGCTATGCAAGACTATTGTTTATTTTTACACAGGAACTAAAGGAGAAAGTATCTGTGCTTATTTTTCTTTACTTAGCTAAAGAAATGGTATAGCTTCTGGAAAGGGTTAAATAATTTCCTCCTTTCCTGCACTCCTAAGGCTGCTCTGCCTGCGTGTGCACGCGTGAGGTTCCCCACTCACCACAGCTCTGTTTTCCAAAAGGAAATTAAAATGAAATACATCAGGCATGCTGGGACTTCACACTTCAGAGACTCACAAAGCAGCACGGCCTGTTTCAATTGATTGTCACTTCAACTGCCCACAGCTACTCTTCAGCTTAAGGTTTTACTGCTCTTAATGGGACAATCTCTTCCAACAACTTCATTGAGCTTGTGCTGAGACTCCTATAAAGGCAGGACCATTAGGAGTGCAGTAAAAAGTGCAGTGATGCCAAGGATAGTGGCTGAGGGTTACCTGCCCATCTCCAGGAAAGCCTTTTCCCATGGGGATGCCAACATCCCACAGCAGGAGGAATCATGTGGACTCCTCAGCACTTGGTCTCTACCAGCCCTGCAGCTTTTCTTGCATTGTTTGTTCCTCTGCAATTATTATTTTCCTGATACAATTGATGCAAGAGCTGGTGACTCAGCTGTTGGAAATACTACAGGTGAAATGTGTATTGGGCAGAGAGGACAGGGAAGCAGGGAATTCAGGCATTGCCAGGAGGACAATGGGCAGGGAAACTGTATAAATGCTCCTAAATATGAAATGTACCCAGCTCTGGGTGGGGGGCAGTGCCCAGAGCCAGCCCCTGAAGCAACAACAAGCACATTGTCCTGCCAGGGGCTGGGATGCTCCTCATGCAGCACCACAGAGCCTGCTGCCATTCCAGGGAACCATGACTCCTTTGAATCTCCTGTTGGATGTCAGATACTTCAGGGGCTGCTGAAACCCTACAGACTCCAAGGCAGGCCTGGCAGTGAGTGGTTTGTTATTGTGGAAGGATATTTTCCAATGCTGAAGTTGTCAGCACTCATTTCTCTGGGTGGGTTTGATGCACACATCATTTTAGGAATTTATTTGATTGACAAATGCTCTCTCACCCCAACTAAACCCTGCACACAGAGCTCCCTGACCAGGAGATTCAGAGGTACCTGCAAAGCTGCAGGATCAAAATTGCCTATTAAACCAAAATGAGCACAGCACCTTTTGAGGAAACTTGAAGAGAGAATTCCATGTATCTTAAAGTATTTGCTGCCTTGCAACTCATTTCTATTGTTCTTAAGTCTAACTATTGGGCTTAAACTACAGTATCAAACAGAAATCAATTAGAAAAGCCCCCCTTTTCAGAGTAATATCTGTATTTTTTATTATTAGATACAGCTACCAGTCACCATCAGGCTTGTGTTTCCTGAATGTCAATACATCAAACCACATCCGAGAACACTGAAAAAGAAGATATATTCAAATTTGAGAAGCAAAGGCTTTTAAGTGATAATTTGTGGCTTGGTTAAGTGGTAAGATACCAACGGAGAGATGCTGCAATATCGTGAGCTATAGGATAACCTAAAGTCTCATTCCAAAATGTGGGAACACTGTTTTAGTTTATGAGTGTGGGGCAGAGGGTAGCTAGTTATGAAACTGCATTAATATAAATCATAGTTACTACAGAAATCAAAAACAGGCTCTGTTCAAGGCATTTCTAAGCCTCTAGCTTTAGAGAAATAGGAAATTACATATAGATATAAAAATATAATATAGTAAATATAATATAGTAAATATAATATAGAAAAAATATATAAAATTGATAAAAAAACCACAGAGATCACAGAAGAAAAATACACTGTCTCCTTTCCCAGGAAGGATCTCTGATGTATCCTCTGGCAAACTGGTGTTGTGCTGGAGCAGGGAGGTTGGGATGCAGCATGGGTTTGGGGAATACCTCACACAAATCAGAACTAGACTTGAGTAGTTCACCACTTGTAATACTGTGTATGTGGAGCTGGCAGCTCATTTGTGTGGCTGTGAACAGATGTTTATATACAGTATGCTTATAAATATGTATATATACACTCATGTGTGTGAGCCCAGCCTGAAATCAGCAACAAAACACCAGTATTATCTTCTACCTGAAAGAAAATGTCTCTTTTACCTGAAAGAAAATGTCTCTTTTACCTGAAAGAAAATGTCTCTTTTACCTGAAAGAAAATGTCTCAAGAAAAGGAAACGTCAGTTTGAATCTGTGACAGAAAGGTATGAAAACTCAAACCTCAAAGGTGACTCAGAACTACACCCTGGGGTTTCTCCCTTCTTTAAATCCAACAGGCAACCAACCAACTTCTGAAGGCAATCTCATCAAGGAGGGGTCTGTCTTCAAAACATTCTCATAGTCAAATGCTGCATTTAAACTTGAAGCTCGTGGTCATCCCTGGTTTCGTGGCTCCTTCATTTTTGGTTCTAGGCAATCAAGGTGCTGACATCAGTTTGATTTGCTCAGAGTCTGAGCCAACTGTGCTGCAGGGACAATGTTCTCTGGAGTCTCCACTGAATTCCCAAGATACTGTGTCTTTGGACTGCATTCAAATGATGAAAGGGTTGAGAGGTAACAAAGGGGATGGTTCTCCACAGGGCATCTGCCTTTGCTGGGTTTTGTCCTCCCCTTCAAGAAGGAGAAGAAAAGCAGAATACATCAGTAGCATTAAAAAAAAATTAAATGCTACTCTCCATTCTACGTTATTGCAGAAAAGTAATTAAAATCCTAGCTGCTGACTCCTTCCCCTGGGATCAAATTTTTACTGGAAACGAAAAGGAAAGGTGGTTGAACTGTGGAAACATTTACCAGCTGCAGGTATAATACTGTGTCTGTTGTCAGAGTGAACATTTCATTGGTTTATTTCTGGAGGATTATTTAGAGGGTTGTGGTCTTACGTCCAGGTCTCAAGAAAAAAAAATATAGCCTATGAGGTGTGCCTTCTTTCTGCAGAATAGTGATTTGTTATGTGTTTGTCTGAGTTAAATATAGCAGCCAGTCATGCTGCACAGTCTGATATTTTATCCTGCTAACTTTAAAAAAATAAAAAAAAATTCTTGTTTGGATAGATGAAAAAGTCAGCAGAAAAGCCACAGTTCCTAGGTTTGCTTCCAGGCTGGTTCAGGTGCTCAGGGTGGCAAAATTCACTATCAGTTGATGTGATCAGATGGCTTCAGCCACATCTGGATGCTCTCCATTGACACTCCTGCCAGTGATGATTCCTGCTCCAGTGAGGTGCCCAGCTCTGATACTTCTTGGGTTCAGTGAGTTGAAGACAGAGGTTGTGCCAGGGCAGCTGGCAGCTCCATTCAGTGCCTGGCAGTGATCAATACCACGGGGACAATGTAAAAGGCAGCAGAAGCAGCAGGTAAAAGTTTGCCAGCCCAGCCACTATCTGCAGCTCTGAGGGGTTTTCTGTGTGTGCAACTGGCCTGTGACTCCCAGGCTGGGCACTGCAGAGTGGAATTCAATCTTTCAGGGAGAAGAAAAGTTGTTTCTCAGCGAACTCACCTTGATTTCATAGGTGGGAGGAGAAAAATGCAGATGACCCAACTAATATTTTCTTGTCCTGACAGAAGGTCTCGTGTCAACTCCACTGGTGCTGCTGCTTGAGGCTGACAGTGAAGATCTGGGTCAGGATGAAAGAAATAATAGCAAGTTACAGTGGGAACTGAACACATTTAGAGGATTAAGCAATTTTACAAGTCATGTAGATTGTGCTTTCTTGATTTTAGCAGCACTTGGGGTATTTCCTTCGCTGGCTTTGTCCTCCAACAGAGTTTTCTGTCACTACCAGCAGTTGCTGCTGCTGCAGGAGGCTTCTGTTGTGATTACAAGCCTCCCTGGGAAATACCAGCTTAATAGCAGTATCTCTGAATGACATCCAGCACTGATATTTATTTTTCCTCAACAAGATTTATTTGGCTCCCAGCCAGGGCTCAGCCTTTTCCCTGTACTCCTTGAATTTTCCTGGAGTTGCCCACTTCTCCTGACTGCCTGCATTCACAGCCCTGGCTTGAGCAGCCCACAGCCAAGCACAGCTCCCTGCCCACTGTGACCTGCCCTTCATCTCAGTTCCCTTTGCTCAGGGAAATGGGTTTTGTATGATTTTGCACCCTGGCTGTGTGACATGTGCTGCCACACTGAGGGTTTTGTCTGGAGTATCATTTCTGTTATCATCCTTTACATGCTCCTTGCAGCCTGTAATGGGATAAAGACACACACAGAAAAAATACTGCTGACTTTGGGCACGAGACTGTTTACTCAAGCTGGCTGAGTTACATATTTTGGTTTAATAATTACAAACTTTTTCTCTTGCTTCAATTTAGTGAACCCTGCTATTTTCTCCCACTGAAGCCCAAAAAAGTATTTACCCTGCTCAGTGCTCCTGTGGCTAAACACTGATGTGATGCTCCACTACTGGGAATCAGTGCAATGGATTTGGTGGATTGGTGATTTTTATTTTTTCCCTAATGATCTTTGAAACCAGACTATGCAGAGAAGGCAGTGAGACACTGTCCCTAGGTAGGAAGGAGTGAGGGATGGAGAGAAGCACTTTAAGGTGCAAAAATGTACCTCGGCTCCCTTTGTGGAGTGGAAATGGTACTGAGCAGTGCAACAAGTGAATCTAAAAGACTTTCTGGGATGTGACTAGAAGCCAGAAAGACATGTACATCTCTATAAAGATGGAATGGCATCAGGAGAGCTTCTGGGCAGGACTGGCACCTCCCGTGGCTAGCTGAAGGTGAATGTGCTATTTCCTCTGTGCCTTGTCAAGGGAATCACATCACACGGAAAGATAAACAGGTTCAGCATAGGAGAGAGGCTGTGCTGGACCCAGGAGCACCTCCAGAAACAGCTTCTCTGGAAGCAGATAATCTCAGAGCAAACAGCTCCACCTCACCAGCACCTTCAGAGCCCTTGCTATTGCTGTTAGCTTTGGTGAAGATATTATTTTCTCATAGCTGAGAAAAGAATTTCACAGAATCAGAGAAATGTTTTGGTTGGAAGAGATCTTGAAACTCATCAAGTCCAACCATTAAAAATCTGGTTAAATTTGGTTCTGTTTGTTGAATTTCTCTGGAATAAGA
Organism: Ceyx cyanopectus; assembly: GCA_013401355.1. Taxonomy (NCBI): domain Eukaryota; kingdom Metazoa; phylum Chordata; class Aves; order Coraciiformes; family Alcedinidae; genus Ceyx; species Ceyx cyanopectus. The sequence goes on from VYZU01037765.1 coordinate 70,638, forward strand.
AGGATAAGTGTTTCGTGGCATCTGCAGTTTTCCTTCTGCTTCCAGGGAGATGTGGCAACGGAAAAAGAAAGGGGGGGAAAGAAGCTATCAGAGCATGGCCTGTTCAGTGTGATTTCTACACCAAGGGAACTATTTTTGTTGTTCCACCCTTTCATCACCAGTTTTCCTTTCCCTACTTAGATCAAGAAGGGCCCCACTCTGGGCCTTGTGCTGCTCATGATGATGGCACTGGCTACCTCCCTGAGTTAGGAGTGAGTAAGCTTTGCTCTCTTTCTCATTCACCATTTCAAGTTGTGCTGAATCTCTTGCTTCAGAGGAAAGCACCACACATAGGAACATACTTTGGTTTGCAGTTGATTTTCCTCTGCTTTCCCTTCCCTAATCCAAACAACCCAACATTTCCTTTGCTTGGCTCTGCTGACTCAAAGGAGGGCACTTCTGGAGTCTCCCTGCTACCCCTGCTGGGTTGGATGTGGGTTGTTACAACAAACATCATGAGATGCTGGAAATAGCTGGAGTGACACCAACTCGTGGGCTGCTTCTTTCTTAATCAGGCTCGTTAAATAAACAAAATAAACAAAGCATCAGGGCTGAAAAGTGAAAATTTAATTATCTGCTCATTTCTAAAGCTGCTATTGAATCATGAGCTGTGAACACGGGGTGGGGGGATCTTACCATTCCATTTCAAAATGCAGTATATTAGCTTTGGAAAAAGAATTACTGATGTGGCTTGAAGGGAGCAGTGTGTGAACCAGGAGGTATCCTGCCTTAATACTATTCTAAAATCTAGATTGCAAAATGCAGTTATGGCCACAATGCTCTTTCACTTACAAGTAGTTTTCCATAGGTGATGTCCTGTTCCACTTGGGAAATGTCTGTGTTGTAGAGAGCAATCCATGGCTTGAATCTCACAGGATGGCCCAGCTCTGGAGAAGACATTCACATGCCCATCACACTGCAATTCTTGATGGTGCTTCACTGAGGTGATTTTGGTTATCTGTGCTGATGGCAACTCTCACGAGTTGCTGGTGGTAAAACTGTTAAAAAGAAATAAATTGCAGAATTATCTTTCATAAATAATTTTTTTGTTTGTTTTTTAACTCGTACTGAGTGTCCAAAGCTTATGAGGTCACTCCTGCATCTCTACAGCAGGGAGCAGATATTAATTCCTCTGCTGCTCTATGTGCTCCCCTGAAATAATGATCCCACATACACATGGTCTTCAGACAGCAGGTACAATAAAAATAATGATTTCCATCAAGTCTGATACATGTGGGTTTTTTTTTCTTTAAATTAGATCATTTATCAATGCAACTTTAGACATAATAATCATACTTTTGCTACAGAAATGTGGATGGTTTTTATTCTGCTCCACAAGAATGGAATGATCTGGCAGGAAGAGGGAAGTGCTTCATATTCAGGAGTTTTCTCCTGTTCTGTGGTAAGCACTGATGTTTAGATATGCATATACATGCACACACATATACATCAACACAAATAGATATTGTTTTTGCCCAGCTCTTAAAAAATGTTCTGCATCTGGTGCAAGAAGCCACATTTACCACTGGCTGGAGAGAAAACATATTAATATGAAATCAAATATTTGGCTTGTTGAATGCAAGATGTAATTACATTCACTTGAACACACTTACACTTGGGTAAGAAACCATACTTGGGAGAAAAAAATAATTTTAAAAGGTGTTTTCATGTCTATCCTGGGAGAGAGAAAAAGCAGGGGTGACTTTGCTCTAAATATAATAATCTGCTTCTTTTTAAAAAAATATATATCTGAAATGTTTTATGCCACAGCTCAAATCCTATAATTACAAAGTAGCCTTTGCAAAGAAGTTTTTCACCTAATTAGGAGCAACTTTTTCACTAAGGATTTAAAAAAACTTTTTAGAGAAAACATCCCAAAATAGAGGACTTGAGATTTTGGCTGCACTCTGATCCCTGACAGACTCCACCTCTTGCCTTGGATTTGTTCATAAACAATTTTCACTCCTTTCCAGCCGTGCAAGATGAACCTTGCTGAGGACAGGGCAGTGGTTCTGTCCTGGCAGGGTGCTGAGATGCAGGACAGATGGACAAGTGGGGTGGGAGCTGCCACAATGCACAGCCCGTGAAACGAGAACTGAGCACGGGCCAAAAATGAAGGGAGGAACTCCAATCCCAAAGAAATTTGGTAAAAAAATAGTGGCTGATGTTTTTTCTGTCTAAAAAACTGCTTAGGCACATGCTTTGGGAATAAGCAGTCTGGTAGTTTGTTTAATATTGATAGAGTTTCCCCAAACTTTCCAAAAACTAAGCACAGGCTTAATTATGTTGCTGGACTGAAGCCTGGGATAGGCGAGATGTAACATGGCAGTGAAAGCAGATATTTGCCTTTCTAGGTAGATTATTCAGTCCATATCATTTTCCTTTAGATCTTGGTATTTCTGGCTGGAATAATCTTTGATATCTAACAGAAGCAGGAAAGGGTTTTTGTTTTCAAACATTTGCAGCCAAATTTTGCCACCTTAAAAGCTACAACTGCATCCCTGGGGTGACCCTGTTCAAAGCAAAGGAGATTTTAATCAGGTCTAAATGAATCCCTGAAGATTAAGGTAAGTTTCAAACAAGCCCTAAGGATGCTGTAAGTCAATCTTGTGCAATGAAAAAAAAATCTATGATATATATTTTTTCAATCTAGTTTTCTTCTAGCCTAAATAAATGATGGGACTGCAAGAATTGCCCTGCCATTGTTTGCATGTCTCACAGGCTTATGATGGAAGCTCCAGGGTTCCAATAGAAAAAGGAAACAGAGCCTGGAAGTTGCCAGTGATTCTCAGCTTCTTTTGTTTGTTTTACAGGCAAACTCACTAAAAACAATTGTCAAAATCAGATGAGGCTGCCTCTCCACACACACACTTCAGTGGTGTTTTCTAAGACTGTGTAATATGCAGAAACCAAACAGAAATAGGTATTATTTTTTTACTTGTGGGTGCCCCTGGGTGACAATCAGCCAGCTCCAGCGCCTCCAACTGACTGCAGGAGAGACCCAGGAGCCTCAGCTCTGCTGCTCACTCTCATCCTGCTGCAGTTTTAGTCACAGTTCTCTTTGCACCACTAAAGCAGCATCAGTGGGACCCAGAAGAGGAAGATTTCAGCCTTAACATGTCATTCACCTGCAGTTTCTTGCTGCTAAAATAAGCCACAAACATTTTTGTTTTGTTTTTCTTTGAGTTGGGTTGGGTTTTTTTTCCATCTGGTAACTCAAGCACTGAAGGTGGTTCCCTTCCTTTGCCTTGCCAGGGGTTGCACAGGTTGGTCCCATAAAACAATTTCTATTCACTGTTTTCTTTGCATCCCATTGCTTTTGATACTGAGCCAAGTTCTCCACTAAAGCAGCACGACTCCTTCCCCTTGGTCCCACAGAGCTGGCCCTGCTGCATCCCAGTGCCCAGCCCTCTGTCTCATAGTCTGCCCAGGTTTTATTTTAAACCAGGACTGTCTGAGACATCATTGGAAAAACCAAAATCCCAGGGAGGACTTGCTTAAAAACCCCTGCAAAAAATAATTGCAGCTTATTGCAAACACTACAGAGTGGTTTGAAAAGCACACAAGTCTGTTTGGAGATGGGACAGCCTCTAATCAAGCAAAGACCCAGTGAAATTTTACCTCAGCCTAATAGGTTTTGTCAACCTTTTTATTTTCTAAGCTGTGCCTGTGGCCATTTCCCACTGTCCAAAATACCTCCCTGCCCTTCTTCATCACGGTGATGGGTACCAAAAGGTGCCTGGCACAGCACTGTGGCTGGGTTTGACATCTCAGAGCATTCCCAGCTCAGACCCAGCAGGCACAGGAGGAACCCACAGTAGTTGTGTTGGTGTTTGGAGAGGGAATCTCCTCACCTGCATTGGAAGGCTGTGAGATTTCACAGACTGGTGCCTGTCCTGAGGCCAGAAAGTTGTGATTAGATGGACATCTGTCATCCAAGATGAGGTTTAAATTAGATGAGCCTTCAAGAGAGGGAGAATCCACCCCTTCCTCAGGTCATTCCTATGAACAGTCAGTTAATCCTCAGGCTGAAAATGGAGACCTTATTTCAATCTCTATTTTGCCCTCAAGTTACATAGTTCACCAAAAAAAAAAATCACAAGAGAGAAAAACTTTCCACCAGTATAACTTATTTTGGCATGACTTTCATCGTTTCCAGATTAGAGATTCAGGAAGGTTTCACACTTCTCTTTCAGCTTTGCCTTTATTATTTGTTAGTATTTTTCAGCTCTAAGTTGAGAGAAACTCCTCACTTCACCCAGGAGAGCAAACCTTCTGGCTTCATCCTTTGGAACATTGGTTTGTCATTCAGACAAGAAGTGTTGGTGCTTTAATCCACACAGAGAGGACTAAAATTAAAAGAGCTCATCTCTGCAAGTGCTCTCCTTAAACCTTCTGTCTTGATTCATTCATAGATAAAAGGACTTCACATATTTGCTAGTTTCACACCCACCCACCCTTCCAGTTCTGCAAGGCTTCACTCATTCATTTTTAAAAACATTTATGCACAAGCAAGAATCTTCCCCTACACTGGGATTGGGCCTTTTGCACATGTTCTCACTTGGTAATTTTTTTTTCCAGTCAAGTCTTGATGTGAATTATATATTATTATAGCAAGGTCACTTTATTCTCCAAAGCTCCATCTGCCTTCCTAGGGGCTTTTTTATTTTCAGATTTTGCTTCTCCCCTACAGAGGAAACAGTTACTTATTTCCATGGCCCTGTTCTCTTGGATCATATCTGTCTTGGATAAAGATTATTGGCCTTTTTCATTGCCATATTTCTGGCTCCCAAAGCACTCATCTCCAGGGCTGTGGTTGTGTGACTCTACTTGCTCCTGCTCTTGAGGAGCTGTCTCTTTGCTAGCCACATCTTCTGAAGTCCTTCCAGCAATGCCTGATGGTCTGGGAGACTTATGGGAAATTTTAGACAGAGATTTTCCCTCCCCCCCCATACATATAACAAGGTTTTTTTTAATATATATATAGCAATTTAATATTTTATGTGTCTCAACTTGAGACATGGGCAGACCCATGAAATATCTCCATACTGTTCAACTTAAGATTTCTAGAGATGATGACACTTACATGCCAAAATTCTTTGCTTGCTTTTTGCCTTTTCCTTATTTACCTTCTCTGACTTTTACTCTCATGTTCCCATTAGGATTGTAAAGCATATTGAGTCCAAAATTACTCCAGAACATAAACTGGGGTCTTTAAGTAAGCTTCCCATCTGCCAAATGCCTCACCTCTTACTCCAAGTACTGAGAAGACTCAAAACACAGCAGATCATCCCATCCATTCACCTGCCGTCAGAGCCATTTGGATGATGCACACAAAGAAAAATGTGCTCCTTGGGTGACTTTAGAGAAGCATTTGCACTTTGTTTTGATAATAATTAGAGTGGGAATATGTATTCCCACGCCATGGTTGACCCTCTGCTGAGGGCTAAACACCACACAGACACTCACCCACTGCTTCCCCCCTCTCCAACCACTAGGAGAGAAAGGAGAATCAGGAGGAAGATAAAAAGGTGAGCCCAGGGGCCTTGAGATAAGGACAGCCTAATAAAAAAAACAATATTAATGAATGATAGACAAGTAACAGAAGCTGTACCTGAGACTCCAACTTCCCCTGTTCCAGCCACACAGAAGTCATACACTGAAACCTCTGGAAAACATGCACCAGAGGCCAAATCCTCCCCTTCTATAGGAGCAGGGTTCAGTAGGATATGGACACTCCCATTGGCTGCATGGGTTGTTTCCCAGCTGTGGCCCCTCCCTGCCAGCTGACTGGCCCAGCAGCTGCTGGTGATAATGAACCCAACCCAGGACACCCCATCATCAGAGTGCACATTGACACGTGCCCAGCCCCAGCCTCTTGTGCCACGTTTATCATCTGCTCTCAAAGGAGGTGGTTTTCATTATAAGAAAAGCTTTAGCTGGATCATGAAGTGATGTGGAGTCCATAGAGCCCAAGCTTTGGCCTGTAAAATCTACATGGAATAGCAATTTACTTGCACAAGTCTGTTCATGTTCTGGCTACCAGCAAGGTGGAGAGCAGAGGCAAAGGTTTTATGGGCTGAACGAGTCCAGTGGGTTTAGCAATCTTGGCATAAAGTGCAAATGATTTTCCATGGTCAGAGGCTGGTGAGATAGAGACTGACAGGTATGAGGGGACTCTGGGTGATACCCATCAAAGCCATGAGGATGCCATTCATAAATCTCAGTGTAATTTCCTCGAGGGCTGTTGGCTGTTGTTTCATTGGCCTGATGCTGTGCAGTTTACCACTGTTGGCATTTATGCTGTGTATGTAATTTTGAGCTGGATAGTCTTGAAACCATTTAACTTGTGGAAGTAAATTGCTTGGAGCACTATGAAAATATCATTGAGACTGTGTGGTTTTTAAACTCCTTTTCACTGTACTGTGTTACTGAATTATTTCCAGCTGCTTCCAGACACTCCTTATTGCCTTGCAACAGTGAATCTGCACACCCCTTGCCACTCAGTTGATGTTTGTGTGTTTGGTCACAACAGAAGTCCTCCCAAAGCTCTTCTGTGAACATCACTAGTGGTATTGCTTAACACAGCTATCTTTTTATATTGGGAGGCACAGGTACCTTTTGTCACACCTGAGGTTTGTTTCAGAAATGCTAAACTTTCAAAGACAGGTAAAGACTTTTCCCACCTTATCTCCAACTGAGTGTAGATTTCCAGGTGGCTCAGCTGGGACTTCTCCAGAGAAGTTCTGGCAGGACCTCCCATGAAACAAGCAGTTGAATTTAAGTCTGATGCAAATTTTGGAGTTCCCAGTGTAATCAATAACAGACAACACTGGTGATGCTGCACCAACTTTAGGAAGCTGTTGCCCCAACATTAATTGAGTTCACTGTGTTTAGCCACACTCTGGTTACTGACAAAAACTCCAGTCCATTGGTGCTGGGATGTCAAACATGAGGCCATGGAAAAGAACAGCACTGTGGTTACCTTTGCTGACAGAGACCTGGTAACAGCTGAAGAAATCCAACCTTGACTTGACTTCAGTGAGCCAAAACGTGGACATGATTTAGGTTCTGCTTAGAACAGGCTTTGTTTTGATGTATTTTAATAATAACCTGAAAAGAAAGACATGATGAGCTAAAGCTGTGAAATAAGCAGGATTAACTCATTTTACTGGATGTGGTCTCACCCTTTACCCCAGTCCAAAACTTTACATTTGAAAATATTTCCATAAAACTCATGTTGGTAGAAGTCTAATGAGAATTCACCAGCTCTCCTTTACTGTTGCTGTATTACTTCCAAAAATAGATTGTTTCTAACTTTTATGAGCGACTTGTTCTAGCCGAATAAAAATAAAATGCCAATGATAATAGGAAAAGAACTGTTAATTGATTTTAAATACTGGTGGTCTTGAATGGAGCCGAAATTAATGACCATGATAATATATTTATGCAGCCCCTTTTTTATCCCAGAGCTCCTTACAAAGAGACTTACAAATCATTTAAAGAGCAGAGCAGCCAAACGTTGGGTAAAATACAGCAGTTGTTTTACAGCCCAAGGCAAAGCTCTACTGCATCCCAGGATGGTTTTCCAATTGAATCTGCAGGAGGAATAGTGGGAGCAGGAATTACTGAAGCTGGACTCTGTCCAGATTCCTCGGATTTACACACTTTTACAGTGCTTGCTGGGAGATCTTTAAACATCATGAATGCTGAAGATAGCCATCTTCAGTGCCCGTCCAGTGCTCTTGCTGTGTTCCAAATAGAGTGGCAAAAATAGCCTGCCCAGGATGACACTTTTAGTAACCAAAGCTAGGGGAATATTAATAGATGGTCAAAGCCTCTGCTCTCACCAAACCACTAAAAGCATGTTTTCAGCTACAAGTGTTTTCAAGTGGTTTGAGTCCCAATGACTTGTTTGTACAATGGGAACTTTTCAAACAGGCCTCCAAGACAGTCTGAACCTATTGGTCATCTCTTCCATTTTCTTTAGAAATAATAAAAAAAAAGAAAGGAAAAGATGCCACAGTAGCTATTCACCTCAGGATTGCTCAGTGTTTCCTTGAGGAACCATTGCTGGGGGAAACAGAAGCTCCTGCAAGGGGCAGTTATGTGGTGTTGCAGGGGAAGGATGGCAGTGACATGCAGGTGAGTCTCAGCTCCCATGTTCTTGCTGCTCATCTGCACATGTGCATGTCATGATGCTCACAAGCCTGATGGGTATGTTGCTGCTTTTACCTGCACCACCAGTGGGACTGAAAATGGCACATTTCTTATCAAACCAGAGCAGTTTGAGTTGGAAAAGACCTTTAAGATCATCAAGTCCAACCATTAACCTACCACTGCCTATCCCACCACTAAACCACGTCCCTCAGCACCACACCTACATGTCTTTTAAATCCCACCAGGGATGGGGACTCCACTGCCCCCCTGGGCAGCCAGTCCCAGAGCTTGACAACCCTTTGAGTGAAGATCCAAAGATCCAGAAGATCCAGTGCTGCAAATGGTGCTTTGATCCCAGTGATGCCAGAGTTGGGTGGTTCAAGCCTGCACATACCCTGCATTTCCTGAATGTGATGTTTTCACAGTAAATTCCTGACTTTTGCTGAATTAGCTTCATTGGATGGGAAAATTTCCCAGCTATATCCACTAATAATATTACACTGATGTACTCGTTGGTGAAAGGGTGAGTAATGCTACCAAACCAGGTCTTTAACTGATGTAAAAAAGCAGAGTTTCCTTGTTTATCCCATTCAGACTCCCCAGTTATCCATTTCAACCACACTGTTCACTCCACCTCTGGCCAAGGATTTAAAAATAAAAAAGAGTGAAAAAAGTGACAGCGAGCGTAAGGCAGAGCCAGGGTCTTCCAAACAGTCTAATCCTCCTCCTGCACTGTGGGTAATTATGTGGCACTTCTGTTTATTTTAACAAACTCTTATCACTCTGAACAACTCTGTTAGTGACCTCACTCTCCCAGAGGGCAGCTGTGACATCATCAAATGGTGATACTGCTTCCTGATAATTTTAACCCCTGTCATAACCAGTTATAAATCCATAGAGAGGTTTGGGGTTACTCTGCCAGCTCCTGAGATACACCCCTTTTCTGCCCATTTTCTCTTTGTAGAACAGAGCATCTGTTTCACCTGCCTTCTTAGTGCTGGTGGAGCAAAGTGTGGTTAGCAAATGAAGTCTGTCTATCTCAGGTGTTAAATTCCATGTGCATCACTAACCCAGAGTAAGTCGAGGATTTGGCATTCTAAATATAATCAGGTTTTTCTCTGTTTTCCTCTGCAAGCAACATTTGGCAGCTTGGGAAGGGGGAAATGTGCAGTATCACCTTGATACTGGACGTGCTCACAGGCACTGCCCCAGTAACACTGGTGTGTTAGAGCCATAGACTCACCACGGTTTAAGAATGAGGGATCATGACTTGGAAATCTTCCAGTTTCTGGATGTGCCACTCCCAGCCTTGATAACTTGGCAGCAGTTGCAGTGTTGAAGAGATGCATGCAACCTCTGGTAGAACAGCAATCATTTCTAATAGGAATTACACAGCTTTACATTCCCAGGTTGACTGTGAAGAGCTGGTTTGATGGTATTTTGCATAATTCAAATTACAGTCCTGTTAAGCTCATCTTGTAGAATGAGCTCATTGGCAGTAACATCTAAAAAATAAATAAATCACACCCGTTCAACTGGAAGGTTTGAATTTCATTTCAGAGACTCCAGCCATGTATTGTTCTGGCAGCCTTTATCTTCCTATCATCCTGAAAGGATCTGAAAAATAGAAGTAAATGGATATTTATTTTTGCAAATACATGTCAAAGAATTTATTGTGAAATAATCAAGCCCTGCAGCCTACAGAGAGAATCTTTCCACATGTCTATAGGCAGCTAAGGAAGGGTACAGCACTTGTAGATGGCTGAGCTGGTAGAAGAGGGGGGTATTTTGCTTTTGTCTCTGTACTCTTGCAGTAAATGGGCCAGATTCTTATATAACTCATGGTCTTAGTGTAGCTGTGAATCCAAGGACAGACTATTTTTTATTCTTCAGCAATTCAAATAATGATTTAATGTGGTAACACTTCTGAACAATGCTGTGCAACTGCAGCTCACACTTAGAGAAGGACAAATCCTCAGAAGAAAATGAAATGAGCCAATAGATCTCCTTAGAAAGCTTTTTTTTAATTAATATGAAAGCCATAGACATTTTGCCCTAGCTTTGTTTAAAATAAATTGGATTTGCCCAGCTCAACAAGTGGGTAAAAGAAATCAGAATTTATGTGAATGACAGAAGTCCAAAGTTGAGTTGTCTGATCTTTACAGCTCTGGTGATCACCCTCTGTCCCTTCAGTGGTGCAGAAGGAGAGCCCAGGACCACTTAAAAACTAGACACCCTGTAAGAGAATCAGCTCCTCACTTCTTCCAAACACATTGGCTGATTTGGTGGTTAAACCTACTCTTGTTCTCACTTTCTGTAAGATTTGGAGGTAAACTCAACCTAAGAACAGTTTGGTGAAGAATATTGGCTTTTGGTTTGAAACTCTGACCAAGAGTGGATGGTGTCAGTTATTCTTGAGTGTGCAAAAGCAACACAAGCTCATTTCAAAGAGCACTTGGCACAGGAATATCAAGTGTTAGTGCAACTTACTCCAGCTGAGAGTCATTATTTCCAGTGGCAGTGGAAAACCATTGAGAGCTCCCAAGGGAAATTGTGCAAAATGTTATGGCAGGAATAATATTAACCCTTGCCACTGTTTTATGTGAAATTTCCAGCCAGGGCCAAGCTTCAGTAGGAAACGACTCCAAGATTTTAGAAAATGACAACTTTTGCCACCCATGATTTTCACAGGGTAGGAAAGGAAAATGTTAAACCTGTTGCTCAGTCTGCCCTCCTTCATCCCAGTGCAAGGAGCTAAAAGAGAAAAGCAGTTTCTGCAGACTTCAGGAATTAACAGCTCTGCTTGTAAGGAAAAGGCAAGGAATGGAAAAGACTCCCTTGTAAGGACACAGCTCTGGAGTCAGGGAGGGATAGGGGAAAAGCAGACTAAAATATCACTGCACAGACCTGATCTAAGTCTTGTAATGTCTGCTTCTTCTCTAGAAATCAATACAAGAGAAGGGTTTTAATGCACTGGGAAACTAGGTCACTTATTTAAGTGTTTAGACAAAGAAATGAGAGTATTTTGATTTCAGTTAATGTGATCTTTGACCCATAGAACAGAATGAGAAGCTCTGGACCCGTGTGAAATAAATTTGGTCAGTGAATCCAGTTTATTCCTACATTGTGGTGGGAAGGAATGATTATAAGCTTTCTAGAGAAAAAAAAAATAATCAGATTTTAGGAAAAACCACCCTTTAAAAGCCCCAGACTTCTTCCCCAGGCTGGATCTGTTGAATTGGGGGTCCTTAGTGGGAGGGATTCACTGGGCACACAGCTCAAGAATTGAGCAGATTCTCCAAGTTTCAACTGAGATCTCTGATGAATTGTAGACAAAAGCAAGACATTATTTTGTGGATATTTAAACAGCTCTCCTAGAAAACAAACCAACAATGCACTAGAGACACACAAACTAACTGCTTAATGGGTGCTTTCTGTCAATAAATACTGTGAAGAGTGGGCCATGGATCTCTCTAATGGCATTAATAGTCATCCAGCAGACAGTACTTCACTGAGTCCTCTTTGCCAGTGCAGCCAAGAAGCAGAAATATTGACTAGAAAAATGTAATGTAGCTCAGAGGTAAAAATTAGGCTTGTTCCAAAGTGTGATTGCTGATTCGTGTTTCTCAAAGCAGTGGAAATGCAAACACAGGCCCCCCCCCTTTCCCCACCACCACCTTTATAAGGCTGCACTTTTCAGTTTTGCTATCTCTAATAAAGCCAAAAGGGAGAGGTGGGGCCACATGTGGTGTCAATACACTTTAATTAAGTGTAATAATTCCCCTTTTCCTGAGGTAGACGTGCTAAGACAGATTTCTCTTCAGAGATTTATGCCTCGCCGATCTATTTCTCAGCTTTTCCCTCTGCCTCGTGTGCAGAGCATCAGTGCCCTCTTTGGGAAGACCAAAGTTCTGCAGGATTTGTGCAGGGCTCTGGCTCCGAGTGATTCTACACGTCCACTCTTTTAATTTAGAAGTGTTTCTAGAGAGCAAAACTCATCCCGGAGCCTTTTCAGTTTGAGCTCCATCTCATCAACCACGCAGGGAAGCCCTCGCTGGATTTCAGCTGCTCTCTCTTGCTCCATCACTTGATATCAACGTGACTGGGAGAACATCCCGGGTGCATTTTGATACCTGCACAGACACGGTGCTGCCTCTGGAGCTTCCATCAGGCTGGGACAGCCTGGGCTGCAGCAGTGTCACGGGCAGACCCTTTCATCCAAGATCACTCTCCTTTGAGAGAGGGGAGCAATGACTGGGGTATCCATCAGGACAATGTGAGGTCATAAGCACCGTGGTCAGGTTTGGGCTGGAAAGCTGAAATATTCAGACCCAGACAAATTGAATGGGATATAGATCCTTCAAAAATCTCTGTCTGGTTAATTAGGTATTCCATGTGAAGAATATGCCCTGAAATCACCAACTCGGGTGTAGACCTTTGCTATCCAGGTTCAGGTCTTTCTGGAGGAAGATTTATCCTTTCTCGAGAAGATGACTTTTAAAATTACAGTGTGGAATTGACAAGCTCAGCACCCAAACATCAAGCTAAGAGAGTATGTGTCTGTTATTGGGTTTTTTTAGTAGTTATTTAACAGTTGCAAAGCTCTCGATGGCTTCTGGTGGGCATCGTGAGGTGACAGAGAAGCAGGCAGTGCCCGAGCTCCTCGGAGCATCTCAGGGGGAGCCCCGGGCAGCCCAGGAGGGAGGCTCCGAGCTCTGTTAAGCCGAGCTTTCCGGGGAAAGGGAAGGCCGAGTTGGAGGGAGGGGATTTAAAGAGCGATCAGACACCGATAGCAACGCACCAGGCTCGGGATTAAAGGCACCGTTGCTCGCTGGAGGTCACTTTTCATCCTGAAGGATCATTCTTGCCTGCTTGCAAGGCTTAAAAAAAAACCCCACCAACCCCCAAGACCCCCGCCATCTCGCATTCAACATCTGTTTTAGCCATCTCTTCCAAAAACAAAACAATATTCCCCCAGCGATCGTGGTCCAACAACACAACCCCCCCCCTGCTCCCGCCTGCTTGCGGGAAGTGCCCCGCCGAGCGCCCGGCCCTGCCCCGTGTTCCTGCGCTGAGCTCCCCGCAGCCCAGCCCGGGGCTCTCTCCCTTGCACATTCAATACCCCAGAAAGGATTCGCCTGGGACCGGCCGTGAACAATTCTGCTGAAGCGAGGAAACCTACAGGAAAGTCCTAAGCAGCCAGGCGGGGGTGGGGAGGGGAAGAAAGAGATCCCGCAGAAGCTTTTTTTGCTGGGTGATCAGTATGCATCAGATAAGCGGCGGCTCAGAGCTAGCCGAGCTTTGGGCTGCGAGCAGCAGCAGATCCGGATTGAGCCACTGGAGGTAGAGGTGAACCCGGGGTTTAAAGCTGCTGGATACACGTGCAGCACAGCTCCTATATAAAGTGCTGCTTGCAATCTCTATCCGGGTTGTGTTACCCGTGCAAAATAGAGCTGATGTGCCAAAAAAACCCTCTGGCTGCAGCAGCAGCTTCTCTCAGTGCATGGGGAGTTCATTTCTGATTCCACTATGGCCAGAACCAGGGAAATCTGATAATGGGAGTGCCAGTGCTCTTGAGAAAGTGGAATAGTGTCAGATGATGACATGGGGAGGTTGGGGGGAGAAAAAGGCAACCAACCAAACAGGAATGACTTCTACAATGGTGTTAAAAGAGGAGAGGATTGAATCCAGTGTCTGTGTGTCTCACCAGACAAGAATTGTCCAAACTGTGTAGGAGTTGAGACTTTTTGGAGTGATAGGTGTGGAAGAGCTGGGTCAAACCCTCTTCACACACAGCTTTGCAGCATTCCATTTCTCAAGGAGAAGAAGAGGAAAGTTTAAAACAAAAAAATCCTGGAGAAAATGGCTTCTCCTCCCAGGGTATTTGCAAGCCAGACTTCCATTACAAATGTCAGTCCCAGATCCAGTGTGGGAAAAGTGCCATTAAAATGTGCATACATGAATTTAGTTATGCTCATAACAATGAAAAGCCTCTTCCCGTGGCTGCCCTGCACACACACCCCCCCTGAATACTCTGATTTTCAGTGGTGAAACTCAGCAATTCAGAGCCCTGCTGAAACCACAGAGCAGCTCCCCACCAGGGCCTGGTGCCCATCAGCCTGTGCCCATCTCTACCAGCGAAGACTGGCAGAGACCTCCCCATGGTGCTGCCTGCTTTGCAAGGGCAGCTTGTACAGCAAAGCCCCGGGCAGGAGAAATTTAGTCCATCCTGGAACAGTGTCTGGGAGGAACCACTGAAAACCAGTTACCAGCCCAGGCTAAACTGCAGCTTCTGATGATTTATTCCAAAATTCAGATTATCACTTCTTTTCCATCTCTCTGTTTAGAAGCCCAATGTGTGTGTTTCCCCCCCTACTGCTTCCTGCACTGTACAGCTCATTACCTCATCAACTGAGTATCATTTTCCTCCAGAAGACTTTAAAATGCCACTTTTTGTACTTTACATGCCACTTTTTCTACTTCATATAGATACAAACATCACATTTGCTGAAAGAAAAAAAATACACCTTATAAGAAAACCCCTGAGATCCATTTGCAGCTTGAGCATTGTGGTGCAGCAGACATATTGATTTGTTATTTATTTTCTAACACCTTAGTTAAGTGATGTGCCAATTTAGGACAACCATACCCTCATCCAAATATTACCAGACATGCTTTAGAATTTACTCTCATATTCCAAAGATTATTTCTGAGCCTAATCCAACCTAATGCATTTGAATCCAAACATCCCAGTTTAGGTGAAATTCAAGCTTTCCTTGGTGGCTAGGAACAGAAGTGACCCGTGCCCTGGGAATGTACAGGAGGTGCTTGCAATTTGCAAATCCATCTACAATTTAAACTCACTAGTCATATGGTTTATATTTGAACCATCATGTGGTATTTGTAGCCCTCTTCCAGAAACATGTTTTCTGACTGCTGGGAGAGGTGGCTCTGCTGGTACTGGGAGCCTGGGTCAGGTCCAGCTGAGCTCCATGGCCAGCCTTGCAAGTCTCTGCTGGTTTTCTATTCCACTGCAGTCCCTCCAGTGCCAAAGCTGCCTCTTGCTAGGACTTTGCACAGCCTTTGACATCAACCACTACAAAAACCTCTCTCCACAAGCAGTCAGGTCCCTGTGTTAGCACTGTAATGAAAATCACCAAGAATGAGATTTCATTGATGCCTCTGAGACTGTTTAAATCACGTGCCAAGGATGCTCTTCAAACCCCAGCTTGTTCCAGGTCCATCCAGCTTTGTTTCATTAGAACAACAGAGTGTTAAAATTGCCTTCATGAAATCACCTTCAAATATCTGGACTCTCAAGGACGGGCCCTTGAAAGAGAAAGCAATAATCAAGAGGAAGCCAGCCAGCTATGGCTCAGATTTTATAATGTTTTCCTGCTGCTATTTTCACCACAGGCTATTTCATATTCCCCACCTCTTTTTTTTTTTTTTTTTTTTTTTTTTTTTTTTTTTCCCTCCAAGAAGCTGCATTTTAAGGTCACATCTGTTCAGGGCACATAATGATTTTTATGACAACTCTGCAGAGAAGTGCAGAACTTACATGCAAATGGAACTACAGTTAGACAGGTACATATCAGGGAGGATTTTACTCTGTCTTGACACATTTTCTCACGTTGAATTCAGATAATTTATCCCTAACCAAGAAACACCTGACCTAAGATCTAATAAGACCCAAAGAGTGAAAATACAACTAAAACCAAAGTGGTGATCACAACAGGGCAATAGTTTATCTGCAAAACACTGCAGGTTCACCTCTTTTTGAAACCCAAGCATTCTGAATGTAGAAAAGTTGAAGCAAAGATAGTAAAAATATTTCTTTTAAAAGTCATCAATTTTAAATATATGTTTTTAAGGCTAAGAAGAGCCATTGAGAAGATCAAGAATTACAAGCTCTGTAGGACATTGTATGGTTATCTCCAGGAGTGTGGGTGTGTTTTGGTAGGAGAAGGGCATTGCTCTTTTCTCTCTTGGTATTGTCTGTTGGAAACTTCTTCTGCCTTATCAAGATGTCTGTTGAATCAGAAGATACTTTTCCTTCTTGACCAACTCCCTCAGACATCAGATGACATCACAGCACAAGGTGGGGGTGTCTTTGCACCACAGCCATGGCTGGCTGGGACGTGGATACAAGCAACAGCAGAGCTGGAAATGCAGCAAAAAGCAGCTGCTTGAGTGTGTTGTGAAAGGACCCGAGTCTGGCACTGCAAGGAGTGGCTCCATTCTCCTCTGCTAGGGCTCGGTGCATTGCTCTGTGCTGCCTTGAAAGTGGGTGTGATATCAGCTGACACACCCTCAGTGCCATTCTTTATCATTGGATTTGTAGGACTTTTTACAGGTCCTTTTTGATCTTGGGCAAAGCACACGTTTGATTTTCTTCTTTATCAAATAGCCCCTCAAACCTTTTACAGGCTTCCTGGTGAACAGAACTCTTGCTGAGATTAAAGCTCTGAAGTAGAAACATGAAAAATATCAATAGCAATAAAAATTGCTGCCTTCCAGTGAGTGTAATGATTGCATTGTGCACATGGTGTTTGTGTCCTGGCCTTCATTAGTGCTGTCTGTGGGGAGGTGAAGGGGCTTTACACTGAGGGCGGGGAGAGCCTGGCCCAGGCTGCCCGGAGAGGTGGTCACTGCCCCATCCCTGGCACCATCCCAGGGGAGGTTGGGGGGGGTCTGAGCACCCTGCTCTAGGTGTAGATGTCCCTGCTCCCTGCAGGGGGTTGGACCAGATGAGCTTGAAAGGTCCTTTTCAAGTCAAACAACTGTGTGATCTCTGATCCTATGGAGACTGTTCTGCAGCAGAACTTCCCCCAGTCTCTCTGTTGTATTTTGGATGCACTTTTATCCTGGGGCCCTGGATGACCCTCTCCATCAGATCTGAGCAGAAACACCTTACCTCTCTATCCACTACTAAGCTACAGAGAAGGAGTCTGGCTCTGCTTTACTCTGTACCTTTTGCTTTATTTATTCAATAAAAAAATTAATCCAAATAAATTGCTACCAAACCAGTAACGTAGCACTTTAAGTCCACCTTGTACAAACACAAAGGGCTTTGGAAAGAACAAAGCAAGAGCCTGCCAGCTTGTCCTTCCCCAACACAACACATAGCTCATATTCTAGAAGTGCTGCATGAAATTATGGCAAACTGACTTCTGGGAGCTATACTGGTAGCTCTATCATTCATGTTTAGCCTCCTGCGGGTGCATTTTTCAATTGATATCCCTTAAATAACCTTAATTATGTGTATGTTAAAGTGCCTCATACAGCAGGGAAAATTGAGGAAGACACTTATTAAAAAGAGGCACCAGCACATGTGGTATTATTTTTACAGTCATCCAGTGTGTTGATATAAAGTATTACATTTGAGTCAAACCTCATTTGCCTGAGTAGTTAAAGTGAAAGGCGATCTGCCTGCGCATTGTGTCTCCAATGGCTGCCCAATTAGCGGGGTGATTAGCCCAGCTAATATCAACAGACCCATTCCTGTGTCAATTTGACAGTTACATCACCACACGGTTTTTCAGCCACTTCCTGAAGGTTTCTGAATCAGACCCAAGAAAACTGCAGCCCTCCAGAAGATCCCCGGGGAGAGGGTTTGTTTCGCAAGCCTCGTTTCAGGAACGGCCAGGGAACGGATTCTTATGGAGGCCAAATATTTCTGTTGACATTTTTTCACTTTTTTTTTTTCTGTTGTTTTTTTTTTCTCAACATATGATCTGTTGTTCTCAGGCTTCTGCTTCTGGAAAGGCTGCTGAAAAATTGTTTGTTTTTACTGAGATTTTACTTGACCTTGAATGCGAGTTATTTGCTTGAGCTACTGAATAGTGGTTTCTGTTGTTGATATGTTTGCCATAAATCACTGCAGAGGGGCCTTCAAGGTGCACAGGAATATTTGTTTGTTTTATTTATTTTTTTAAAAAAAGAAGTGCTGTTTAAATTCCAAGTCATTAGCAGAACATGATTTTTTGCCTATGTAGAAGGTTTACAAATAAATAAGTTCTTTTAAGAATCCCCATCCTTGTTTATCATCCGTGGCTTGGTACTTCTCTCTCTTTTTCCTCTCAAGTAGTGCCAAGCAAACCAAGCATGGCTCTGCCTTTATCTGCCTCTGCACAAGTAAACTTCTTTTTTTCTGCTTTGCTGTAAGTTGATATTAGTTACTAACATTTTCACCTGCTCCCTCCATGGCACTTGGAGCTCTTCCCTGCAGACTCAGTGGCCTGCCTTCCAGTGGGCTTACAAAGGAAGCTCTTTGGGTTAGAAAGAAAAAGAATCATGCTCTCAGAAAGCTTTAATTATTGATAGATAAGGCTGATTTTCAGGAAAATTTGAGCATCAGCTTCTGAGAAAATAGAGGGTTTGAAGGCATTCCAGCTGGATATCTCTAAGTGGCAGTTATCTGCATCCACCCCCAAAAATATATATATATATAGGATATATATTTGAATCTCTCCATCAAGTGCTATAAGCACTAAAAGGCTCTTATACCCATTTAGCTGTTATAACTGTTTATTACAGGCCACACACGTGGAAAATAACTGTGGAAGGATCAGTGGTTTCTGAAGACTGGACTCATACAGGTCTACCCTGGATGTGTCTGTGTCACTGTTTAAGGCTGAAGTCCTGAGACCTGTGTGAGGTCAGAGCTCCTTGTTTTGCTTCTCCAAAGGCATCAGTGGAACGTGCCAAAGCTGCCAGCCAAGGGGAACCTCCACAGATGCAGGAGGAAAGGTTTGAAATTTCCCCTTGTTTCTAGGAACTCAGCACAGGAGAAATGGCTGAGCAGCATTGGTGGTGGACAAGCTGCAGATAACTTTCCAACAAAATGCCTTTTGGGATATTCCATTTCATGGAAACTGGAAGTTAGAATGAAAGTCATCTGTGAAGTCGTGGTAGTTTCACTGGAAAACCTGCAGCACTGATATTAGTAGCACCTAATTATGCTCAGAGCTGGGAATCCCACTCAGAAAGACCAGCGTGCCAAGCCTGGAACTCCTTCAGGCTGAAATCCCTTACTGGGATGCTGGGATCTTTCTATATGCTTTAAAAAACACTATCTTCTTCTTCAGCATGGAGACAAGAGGCCACAGTAAACCTCACAGCACACAGACCTGATGGCAGCTTCAGCCTTTCCCTGCTGAAACTTTCTATCTATGACTAAAAACTCACAAAAATACTGATTTGAACCCAGCACTCTGAAAGGCAATGACACCAACGTGCTCTTCAACCTTCAGTGCTCCTTTTTTCCTTCAGTCTCCTTCCACCCCAGAGAAAAGTTCATGACACCAAATGGAGCCATTTCAACTGAAATTTGATCAGGTGGTCTGGACCATTTCTTACTTTTTCTGATTGTGTTTACACGTTATTCTTAAAAGCAGAGTTGATTCGAAGAGAAATTGGTAACTGTCCTATCCCAAGAACAAAACCAAAGAGAGCTGCCCCGGCCAGGGCAGGGATGGTTTTCTAATAAACCATTCTACAGACATTTGAGAAGTTTTTGGTAAAACATTCAGTAGCTCCAGGAAGCACAGTCACTTCCTTATGGATTTCTGAAAAGTGGATGATAGACATGTCCAAACCAATGATGGCAAAGCACTGACACCAGTGCTAAATTTGGCACTGGCAGATTTGGGCTGGCACCAGTGACAATGAGCTATAAATGTTTTTTAAAATAACTTTGGCTCCAGGATTGGGGATCTGTTCTAGATTACCATTAATGCTGCTGTGGATGTCTGGAATTTCTTCCATGGTTTTTCCTTTCCAGGCTCCCTACTAAGACCCATCTTGGAGTCTGTAATTATTAGCTCTAGAAGAAACTTTTATACAGTATTAGGCTGTAACTAATTTTTTTGATTCTTTTCCACAACACAAACCTGGATCTAATCAACTTCCTTTTGTGGTTATTTCATTTGCAATTACCTTTGAGATGCACAGTCAGGCCAGAAAGACATGAAGAGTTCTCTCTTCATTCTGAAAAGACAGAGAATGGATGTAGGTACCAAGGCAAACCAAAATCATTGCATTTAATAATCTGTAACTTGCAGATATATTACATTTTAGTCAGTGTCCTTTTAGTGGACACCCATCTGCTTCACTTGCAATGGAGTCTCCCCTCTTTCCCCCACATACAAAGAATATTTTCTTTTTTTTAATGCATTTGTTTAATAAGAAATTCTTCATTTTATTTAGCCCCAAAGGATACCTCTGTGGGATGTCCTTTGGTAGGCCAGGAAGCCAAGAACACAACCTGGATTCATAGGATGGTAAATGGTAAAAATCACTTCAAATCCCCCAAATGATTTCTTGTTTACTAAGTTGCTAAATGTGTTTTATTGTCAGGCATCATGCCCCATTATGCTGGAAATGCCCAGGAGTAGAGCTCTTTCCCCTCCATGCCCTAAGCTGACATTGACTGAAATCCTTCCATTAGGGGAGTTTATAACAAGCAGAATTAGGTTGTTGCTTTTAGTTCAAACACATACCCCTTCATTTCCTCTAATTTTATACAATGTAAATAAATACTCAGTGGGGCTTGGAGGCTACTGGAAAGCACTGAATGCTGATCATGTGTTCTAAATAAGGCACTCCCAAAAAAAGCAATGCCTTTAGGCTGAGGAAGGTAATTGTCAGTTGTGGAGGAGAAAGGTCGAGGGGTGCAAGTGGGCTTTTTCCTGTATTTGTCCGAGAGGATAAACAGCAGGGGAGAAATGCTCTGCTGGAATAAAACACAGCAGAAGGACCAGGAAAATAGATGACTCCCCTGTTAGATGCAGGTTTGTCCAATTGCTCCATAAAACTGACAGGCTTTGCTTAACAAAAGAGGGTGCTTTTCCCTGAAGATGCTGCTCTCCAGGAGCAGAAACTGTGGTCTAAGATTTGTTGTCCATATCACCTTGTTGAGAATGGGGCTAGAAACTCCATTTAACACATTTTATTTCTGTTCCTTTCACTACTATACAGTTGTAAAGCATCCATACAAACAAGAAAAAGCAGTTTAAAGTGTCTTAGTCACAACTGACTTAATGATCATCTGAAAGCCCAGTAACAAAGCTGTTGTGACCAGTTTGAAGTGCTTCATGTCCAAGGTTCAGACCTGGAAGTCTCCCTTTCTCCATGACTGGATCAGACACTAAGATTTCAGAGCATATTGGTTTTACTCAACTATAAACTGGTCTTGCTTCTCCAGCTGAAGGGTAAACCAAGAGTGTATATCACCCTAGAAACTGTAGAGAAGTTATTTGCAGGAGTATTTTGCCCATCACAATTAACACTTGCCCCTCAGGCACTCAAGCTGGCAAAGCCCAGCTCAAAAACATTAAAGAAATGACAGATAACAAACTAAAGAAAAGGTTTAGCACCACAGAATAGTGTCTCTATTCTATTCCCATTTGTTTTCTAAATTATTTAATGTAAGGCACAGCCTTCCTTTAATTTTAGTTTTTTTGGCCAGCTTGAAGAATTTTAAAGAGATCGTAATGATCCCTAAATCACAGATAACTGAACCCATAAAACACAAACTCTGCTCTCCTCATAATGTCATCTCTTGCCAGCTCTCTGTCGGGAATGATTTTCAGTCAATTTGATCTTCAATAAATAATAGCCTAGGTAAACAGGTGAACTCACAGTAGGCAGACTAATCCTCTTACCCCATCCCTAACAGAGCTGTCTCCAGGGCCAGCAGGAGGGACAGTTATGAGATTGGCAGGCCATACAGCTGTGTCCATTGCACTTTTTTTCAAGGACTTAAATAGCCCTCAAGTGTGATTTTATACTCTAAAACATCCTAAAATATGACCACATCCTAAATGCATTAAAGATTGTTCCAGGGCCCCTGTGGTTAAATGGAAGAACCAATATCCTTGAGTAGCTCTGCAAATAGGAAAAGAAAACTACATCAAATGTATAGGAGACTATCATGGTGAATAAAGGGATATGCATATTTTGCTTGGGTTTAAGGAAATAATAGGGAATCGAGTGTCTTGCCAATATTCAGGTTCATTTCTTGCTGTGGTTTGGGGCAGAGAGAGGATAATGAAGACTGATCAAAATGAGCCAGAAACTATCACACAACCCCTTAATTCCTCAGACTGCCTTGAGAAAGAAGGCGACAGACAGATAAATAGAGAGCCTCAAGCCTGCCTCAAGGCATGCTCTTTGTCAAATTTACACCAACATTTGAACCTGAAGAGAACTTCAATTGCCCGTAGATTTTTCTCTTGCTGCAGATTCAACCCCGAGGAACACTCTCTGTGATTTCCTTGGAATATCACACTAAAATAACTCTTATTCTTCCCTAATAGCTTTGCTAACTCGGGATTCATCCTGGAGCATGTTATAGTACCAAAGTGTTTCTCGTGGATATAAAAGATTAATGCAAGTGGTTGATCTTTTATGGCAGTTTCAGTTGACTAAAAATCAGCTACAGAAAGCTGGTTTTACAGGCTCATTCTTTTTTTTCTCTATATATTCTTTCCATAGAACTACATTTCACCCGGGCTTCAACTTCACGTCATTGCCTTTGACACCACTAGCTGTTTCTAATTTGATTTTTACTAAAACTAATCAGCAAAGTCAGGTAAAATCTATTCCAAAGAAACAAACTAGCCCTGTCTATCTGGAGGACTCGATGGACTATATGGACTGTCAAGCCCTATAGGATGTCAAACCCTACAGAACAGCTGAACAAAACCAGATGTGTGCAGACCTTGTCCAGTGCTACCTTCAATGTGGATGAAGCAGGTGCTTGACTATTATCAGCTAAGCTGAAAAATCTGGGCTGCTTTTTTCCCTTATCAATGGCTTTCAAACAACACATTTGAAGACTAAAATTAAGCTCATTCCCACTCAACACTTGAGAGGTTTAGGTCTCATTTTTCTTGCCTTTCCACCCCATATTCCTTTCGTGACTTCTCCCCTTTTTGGTCTGAGGCCCAGCAATTTGCTTAGCAAGGTATCCAACCCAGTAATGGGACATAATCCAGTGCAGTGGGTGGCTGGATAGTAAGGGGAGAAATTTAAACTACCCTAGTTAAAGTAAAATAGCTAAAACCAGCCATAGAATTTATATTTTCTTTTGTATTTTCAGGCTTTGCAATTTATTCCACATTTTTTATCAGAACTTCTGAAATGATTTCACCAGCTCCTAAGTTTGATTTTGCTGATCCCATGCTGCGAGTTGAAAACTGAGTTTGTTAAGTTCTTTTTGATCTGCCTCTAGAATTGCAATTCCTGAGCTGTGCAGCACACCTGTAGTCCCTGGAATTTTGGGGGGCAGAAAACCAAAAGATTTGACATCCACTGGAAGAAGCAGTTCTTAATTTCTCGAGTGGATCCCAGGCTGGAATTGTGCCACAGGAGAAAAATAATTGTAATAGTAATAATTCATCCCTATATCATTAATTAAATTTGAAAGACTTTGTAAAAAATCTGACTTCTGTTCTTTCTGACAGGTTCATCCTACTTTCTTTGTTGTGCCTTACTGGGAGGTGGCTTTTCCCTAAAGAACCAGTTTGTTTCTGGTATTATTTTACAGTGTGGTAGCTTCTTTTCTGACTTAAAAGAATTGACCCTGTCTGTTCTGCAACAGGAGAACTCTTGACCTCATCTGCAAAAGGAAATGATTCTGATCTCGTCTGCATCAGTGTCACTAGATTGATTGAGATGCCACAACTTAGTTGGCTTGTAAGCAAGAAAGAGGAGGAAAAGGAGCATTGGCCTTGGAGCAAGTTTCTTCCCATGGTTCACAGAAGAACATCCTCCCCATCTGCTTTCTCTTTTCTTCACGTATTAGTTACACCATTTCCTGGATCCTGCTTTCACAGTTTCCTTTGCTGTTATGTGGTCAGTATAATGTATTTTAATGAAGCATAGGTAGAAAAAGGCTGTAAACTTGAGCTGGAGGAATCATGCCAGAATTTATCTCCTTGCAAAGCTGATGAGATAGCAGGGAGGTCTGGAGCACGGGTAGGTGGCACAGCCCGTGCAGTATAATGTTGGCCACTGTAAATAGAAGAAATGCAAATAACTGAGTGACTTGCCATTGCTTTTATTCATACCTTCCCTGCAGCCTTACAGAAGGGCACTGTTAGGAGACAGCACTGAAACAGATAAGAGAATAATAATTTGCTAACAGATACTCCATCATGTTAAAAATAATTGGACTTTTTTATGAGAATTATTATTATTCCACTAATATCTTTGCTCCCTGTTGCTCTATAGCCTTGTTCCGTCCAGGAAAGTGAAATACTATAGGCCAATGTTTCTTAATTCCTTGCCATAGCAATGAGCACTGAGTCAGGCCCCTGCTGAGCATCTCAAGAGCACCACGACATTCAGCAGTGTCAGCTTTGGTTTCTGCAGAATTGCAACTCAAGAGCCTGGTTTTAGGCTGTGTTGGTACAATCTACCAACAATTTCAATATCAAAACAAAATGGAATTATCTACCAAATATTCCCTGAATTTTCTCAGTGCGCCTCATTTCTGTTTTTTCCACTATTTGCCTCTTCCTACAGCTTCTCTTCATTGAATCACATGAGGCAAAGGGCCAAGGTTTCCCCTAAGAAGAGACAAAGAAGCAGCAGCAGGCCAGCTCTGGCCTTGCAACTCCCTGGTTGCTCTGAGCCAAACCCCCTTGTGTTCCCCCAGGGCTGGTTTTGGCACCACCTGCCACATGCTCTTGGCATCCTTGCAGAGGAATGAGGACTGTGTGTGGCCAGGGCACGGGAACCTCCATCCCTGGCATGGGAACAGCTCTTGGGGGACTCTGGAGAGGCAGGTGCATCTCTGCAGAGCAAATCCAGCCACAAGCTGGGGAAAGCAATTCCTCTTGCACCTTACCCTTCTGCTTGCCCCTTGGCTTAGCTGTGGTCCAACACAAGCTCTAGAGCTCAGTGTGCTTCTTATTTTGTCTGGAGAACAAAGACTGTCCTTAGCAACTGTTCATTACCCAACACAAGAGCTTTATGCTCCTTGCAAGGCTCAGGACCTCCTGTTGAGTAACTGGTTAAACTTTCTCCTGTGAAGCATGGACAAGAAGTGATGAAAATCATCCTGGAATAATGAAAGACACCTGTCCCCGGTACAAACTGTTTTCTAATCAAAGCAGAGCTTTTGATAATTGAGATACAGGGGATCATCAGAACTCCTCATAAAACTGAGGCAAGTTTCATTTTGCTCCTTGTGGGCAAAGCATTCACACTCACTTTCCTCTCATTCCAAAATAGTTCAACCACTTTGCTGGAAGTATCGAGGAAAATGTTATTTAAAATTCTTAAAAAGGCTCCCTCCCCTCAAACAGTTGCCAATATTTTCCCCTAAAATGAAAGTTTAGGAGAATTTTGAGGAAATGAAACATTCATGAGATTTAGCCAGAGGTCTACCTTCTTCTAAGTCATAAATGGTATTTGTAGAAGAGTCTCTGAGCCAAATTTGGCCATTTCTTCATTTGGATTTACTGGATTACACTCAATGTGTTTTACTAATCCTTCTCATAGCAGCTAGCAGGCTCCATCCATCCTGGAACTCCAGCTACAAGCTGCATTTCACCATCTTTTTTGTTATGAGAGACTGCCTGAAAATTCCTTCTCTGCAGATCTTGATTTTTAACAGCTCTTTGATTTGTTGCTGCACTGCTCACTCCTCTCCTGAACTGCTTCATATGCTATTGATTTTCTCCCTCTCCACCACAGCAATCTTCTCATCTGACTGATGTGAGATTTCAAGAGCCCTGAGCTGAGGCTTCCTCCTTCCCTTCCAAAAGAGCTCAACAATCTCCTCTATTTCTTTTTTTTTTTTTGCCTTTTTCCTTACATCATCCTCATGGCTCACATCCTTTCTCTGCTTCTCCCTCCTGATTCATTATGTAACCATGAATCTCTCTTCAAACACAGAACATCTGGGGATGGAAGGAGAAGGGTATAATTACTATAACATGTGGTAAGAGCAGCAGATTATTTTGGTATTATCATTGCAACTTCCTTATATTTCTCTTGCTTCCCTTTTGGCATTCCAGATGATAGAAACTAGCTGAGTGAAATGTTTCCTCCCAGCCCTCTCCAGAGGACAGAAGGTTCTGGCTGGTGTGATGGTGGCAATTCAGAGAGGCCACTACTGAGGTCATCCCTTGCAATGCGCAGGATATCAAATGGTGCCATAATTATTAGGTGCTGATATGATGACAGAGCTCCCACTGGACTAGGTGACTCTGTGCTCCTTAGAGTGAAGAGAGCAGTGTTTCAGTGCCACCAGCACCACCATACCTTGGAGCCACCACCAGGAACAGCTCTACCTTCCCCCAGAGGAGATATTGCTTAATAAATGAGAGGCTGCTGAGCTGAGAAATACCCCCAACCACCCCATAACTCTTCAGAACTCCTGTTGCTTTCTGTCCTGTGAAACAGTGAAGAGATAACAGCCAGAGATGGCATTCAGTATGAATTCCTCTGTGCTAAACCCATGGTGAAGGTTGGTGTGGATCAATCTGATGAAGACTTGCATTTGGTGTCATAGCAAATAAACTTTATGACCTAAGGAGCTCTCACTGCTGACAGGCAATATTTTTTCTGTCAGGAGGGTCTCTGAGATACATCCCTTTAGCCACAGCTGGCAACCCAAGCTGCAACTAAACCCATGTGTGAGGCTGGTGTCACACAGTGCTGGAGATCACCTGGCAGTCAGGGGTTACATCAAGGAGTCTATGAGCAGGAAAGAAAAAACCAGAGAAATTCAGCATGGAAATTGTGGGCTTGCAGGGAATTGTCCATGCTGCAGTGAACTGCACTAGACATGCTGGAGAGTTATTTGCATCCACCAAGGTTGAAGAGGGATGTTTAGCAGATGGACAGGTATGAAATCCTGCTCTCCAGCAGCAGTGCAGGAGAGATTGATACTCTTAAAGATCAATACTTCACAATCAGTAAGTTTTTTGTTCTATTTTCACTTTACTACGCTGCCAGTCTCAGCTGAGGCTTTGCCTGCTGTTCTAACACAAGCAGGCAGAAGCAGTATTACTGAAGAGCAGTAACTTCTTACACTTCTGTTTTCTCATTGCTGCTTTTGTTATTTATCGTGGGCACTTGCAGTAAAACAAGTGGTTACTCTCCCTCAGGCTCCCATCTTCTCCTCCCATCATGCTTGAGCCCACTGCAGGGACGAGTCATACATTGAATTTATGAGACTGGAATAATTTTCAGAAGAGCTCACAGTGGTGCCATAAACACAAGTTCCAGCTGAGGTAGAAAAGAGTCTATAAGTGTGCACCTCTTCACAGTCCTAGAGAGGGAGGCAAAGGAGATTGATAGCCTAGGGGTGTCGCTGGCATCTGCATCTATATCCTCTTAAACCTCAGCAAATAACAACAGGGACTATATGCCATAAGACTTAAAGATTGCTGAATAATTCATGCTGAAATCCATGTTAAAGAAGTTCCCTGTGCTTCTATTCATGAATTAGCCATGAGCAGATGTCCATTTTCTACAAGTGCTCATTATTAAAATCAGATATTTTCTGCAACTTCTCTTTGGCTTTCCCTTTGTTCTGAATTCAGCTTCTTGTTAGCATCTACCATTAAAAATTGAACTATTTGGACTTCATGCAGAAATGAAAGAGTACAAACTTCTGATTTCTGATCAGAAGTTGCTCATCTCCAGGAGGAATACTTAGCAAGTGTGGATCCAAATTTGCAATTAATATTCAGTGTGGTTTATTGAATAACAACTGTTTGGCTGAGTATTTTTGCTGTCTCATTTGCCAGGTTACTGAGGTACTCACAGAAAACAGCCATGACCAAACTATCTGCAGAACTGATACCACCCAAATAAAAACCTAAATCAAAATTACAGTCATTTCTTCACTCTTTCCCATAGCCAAGTCCCTGAGTAGTATCTGCCCTCTCTCCACATTGTTTTATTCACTGCTCTCAAGGCATCAGAAAGCCCCTGTGTTTTGCTTTCTTATCAGTCTTTAAGGGAAAGATCCACTGTGGATTTTTCTCAGCAGCGATGCAGACATATGATCTCAATTTAATACTAACAGCATGTGGGACTCATTGGCCTGACTCCTGGGCTGCAGATTGGGGTTTCTTTGCACTTATCATCATCTCTTCCGCTTGCTTCTGCTCCAGCCAAGCTCCAAATTCAAGCCCTGTCATGGGGCACACAGGGTTGCACATGTCCTGCTCTCCAGTGTCACTGTGTGATCCACTGAGATACCATGAGCTGAGTGCCAGGAGGTTACTGTAATTTTTCCTAGTTATGCCTCTAGCCTGCACTGATAGGATGAGGGGTAATGCTTTTCAGCATTAAGATTTACATTAGAAATCAGGAAGAATTCCTTTACTCTGAGGGTGATGAGACAATGGAACAGGTTGCCTGGGGAAGCTGTGGATGCTCCATTGCTGGAGGTGTCCAAGATCAGGCTGGATGGGGCTTTGAGCAACCTGGTCTAGTGGGAGGTGTCCCTGCCCATGGCAGGGGGTTTGGAACTAGATGATCTTTCAAGTCTTCCTACTACAACCATTCCATAATAATATTGACATATTCTGCTATTTGCTCTGCATTGAAAGTCAGGAGCAACCAGAGTCATTTACTGCCTCACCCCTACTGAGGGAAAAGTCTTGAGCAACTGTGAGAATTTCGTTTCTGAGCAGACCTGAACACACATTCATTCTTCTTATCATCAGTGCTGAGTGAAGCTGTTCAGGGATTTCACCCTAGAATAGATACAAGATGAGGAGGGAGAGCTGGAAGGGGAGATACACACCCAGGAGTGGAAGCATAATGGTCTCTGAGCTGCTCTGCATTTGGTGGAAATCTTTCCATATGGCCTGGGCTGTTTTTTAACAGAACTGTGCAGAGCTGCCAGAGACTCAGAACAGATAAATTTAACCTTGTGTGAAACACAGAGGACAGATCCTTCTCTGGCAGAGCTACACTGGAAACCACAGAGAAACGTTGCTTTCCACCAGCTGAGGATCCAGCCTGGAGGATCTGGCTTTAGAGGATGGAAAACCACTACAAACCATCAGCTCTTGATTTGACAGACATCTCGAAGGCCAGTGGGGACTGGCGCCTACCAGCCCCACATCTCACACCAGCCCCAGTGCTGATGAGCAGTGAGGAGAGACACAGATGGGGATGTGACAGCTGCACCGTGCAGCAACTCAGGGGAAGGTATTTCATTTGATTTGACCTGGACACAACAGAATTCTTTCTTATGGTAAGAAACACAAACCAAGCCTGTGCTTCTCATCAAAAGCAGGAGAGGGTTTGGTGACAGCAGTAGGTTGCTCGCTTGCTCGTTCTTACTTGATTTGTGGCAGGAGATTGATGAGTTTCTCAGGTGTCAGCTGAAGGGAGTAGCTGGACAATCCTGCACAACGCTGTTCATGAGATTGATCACAGAAATGCCCTGGCAGAGAAGCATCGGTGCAAACACAATTCTTTCCTCTAACTCACTGCTGCAAACGTGGAGCTTTCCCAGTCCGATGGAGGTTTCCATTTTAACTTGACTTTGGGGCCATCACACCCAAGAAATGACACAGTCTAAAACCTTTCCTTCCTTTCAGCTGGATCTCCTGTGCTTTAACTAAGACAATTATGTTACTGCTCTCCTTTAGAAAGGCTGGTTTGCTTTAAAAGAATTGCTGCCATCTGGGAGTAAAAAGGAAAACAAACAAACAAACAAACAAATCAATTTTTTGTGTATCATTTGTAAATCTAAAAGTCTTTCAAAGCCACAGATCTCAGTCTCCAAAAGACTGATCTTGCTAGAAGATAAAACCAGGCAGGACAGTGTTGATTACCACCACAGCTCTGCAAGGGGATGTCTGTACTATTGGAGCATTCAGCTGAGACAAGATTTCCACCCTTCTACTGCCCAGCTTTCTTCATCCTAAAGAATTTCAAACTCACACATAGGCCAAATCCTTCAGATTCTTCAGAAATTCAGCTGGGTGTTTGGCTAGTTTACAGGCCAGAGAATGAAGTTTTTTAGTTTTGTTTTGGGTTTTTTTCTGATGGGAGAGAATGCAGAAACAGGGTTTGTATTACCTTGTGTAGACATAAGAGAGGGATGTGAAAGCTGCTGGATGGAGGGTTTGGGGTTTCTTTGTGCTGCTGAACACACACTGAGGACCTGTTACTCCTTCCATCCAAAGGCTTGCTCTCACAAACCACACTGTAACATATTTCATCTCTTTGTTTGCTCTACAGACCATTTTCTTCTCTGACAGCAGAATGAGAAGCAGCAAGACTGAACAACATGTCAACCCAGAGGTTTTCTGCAGCAGCACAGAGGTGAATTCTCATTCTGGGGCTCAGATGAAGCTTTAGCACAGAAGTTGGCAACACCTTGCAGATGCTCCTTTCTGCCTCTCCTCATTTTTGCTGCTACAGCTCAAGTTTGTGTTAAAATACTAGCACTAAATTTGGCTCTGGGGAGCACTGGAAATTGTCTTACACTTATTTGAGGGTAAAGCACAGCCACTGAAAAGCCAGTTGTGACTACAGTAGTTTATCCTTTAAGATCCCTACAGAAAGTGAATGATTTCTTGTCTCACACCCAGTCCTTGATGCTCCAGCATTTTTCTGCACCCTTCAGGAGTCCCACTACTGATGCACCCCATGCTCCTATCCCACAGCAGGTCCTACTCTAAACTGCAATTGACCAAGAGCTATTACTGAAAGTGCCATTCCATTACATGCATTTGAACTACATCTCAAGGCAAATGAAAACAAAAGCATCATTATTCATGTCAGTCCTTAAAAAATAAATAAATAAATAAAAAAAAGCAGCAACCAAACATTTAAAAAAGGCCCAAAATCTATTTAAACAAAGTCCCACAGAATGCTCATAAACTCAACAGCTGTGTGGAAACTATGCACATCTTTCAGGTAAGTTCCAGGGCTTGTTTTAGAGGGAAGGGATCTTGCCAGCCTCTATTCTACCTAAGTTTTACTGGTCACAGACTTCCCATTAATTAGCAGAAACATCAGTGATCTTGTAGGTTGCCTCTTATTTCTGAGGTGTTGCCTGCTCTGCCTCACTTGCAGAGGCTCCCAATGTTAAAAAGCTGACCTCAGGCTTTGGGGATTCAATAAATCTGTTACCACATTCCTCTGATAAATATTTTCTCAAGCTGTTTAGTAGAACTGAACAGCAAAGGGAACTGCGGGTAGTAAGAGTGGCCAAATAAACATTCACATTAGAGAGTTGATTTTCCAGCAGGGTTGGTGCTACTGGAGCTGCCCACCATGGGCTGCAGGCTGCCTCTAGCCACGTGGGTGCTCACTTATGCCATTAAAGGTACATTGATGTGCAGGAGATCAAAGGTGACCTTGGAAAACTCATCAGAAAAAGACTTCTGAGAGACCTCTTGTATGACCAAAAGAATCAAAGAGTGCAGGACACCAAGCAAGGGAATAGTGCATTCAGTCTGGTGTCCCAGGGAAAATTCCCCTTAGCCAGGATGGATGGACAGCTGTTTCATGTCAGAAAGAAGGACCTGAGGTCATTTTCAAAAACTTCAGGGCTTTTAATATTTATTTTTAGCTTAAGACATCACTCTCCCCTCCCTTATTCCCCAAACATCTCTCAGACTTCCTAAAATCCTGCTCTACATTTCATTGCCAGGGCATCCCAGAGGCAAATGGGCATCCATGAGAAAGGATGGTCTTTCCCTAGGCCTGAACAGCTGGGGTTTATTTTATGCTGAGTGGAAGACTGGTTTGCATCAAATTCTTTACAACATGTGGGTTCATCAATATCTTTATGTATTTTTTTTTTTGTGGAATTCAACCATTTCGATTGTATGTCTGAAACATCTATGAATGGTTTAGGGTTAGTTATGGCTTAGTAGCTACTGCTCTTTTGGCCTGTTTATTGAGATAATGGAACTTGACCTAATCAGGACTCCTTGGTCTCAGTCAGTAATTAATTTGCCATATGGCTTAGAAAATAACAAGCAGAGTTGTTTCTTCCCTTTGCAGAGTGTGGTTTAAGGAATCTCCATGAAGTTCTTTCATGATGAGCAGCTAGATGTTGCTAGAAGTGCAGCAAATTTCAGTGCAAAACTATTCCAAAAGTTAAAGCTATTCCAAAAGTTAAACCTCAAATGTCAAAGGCATTCCCTTCAGCTAGCACTGCCTTTCTTGAGAACTCTCATAAATAGAAGCCCAGCAAAGAAAGAAGCTGATAAATTAGACATAGATCTATGAAGAGAAAGGGAGCCAGAGACCAATACCTACAAGACATATGTCTTTATTTACTCAAACATAAATCAAGCAGAACAGGAACTTCTGCAAGTAAATCGGATTCCATTTGTATGTTTTTCCTGACACATAAATCTGGCTGTAGCAGAATGGCATGAATAATAGAGGAACCAAACTCCCACAGTGACTAATCTTTCATTGAATCTGGACTGATAACTTACCCTGCTGAGCTGGACTTTGGTGCTGCTGTGGTGAATCATGGGATCACCAGAGGCAACACGGATATGTGTTTGCTAAAGAGTTCCTCTTGCTGAAGGCAAAACCACTTGGCTATGAGCTCCTGTGTGCTACTGTAGATCCAACCCTTATGGATGTTATTTCTTAGACACAAAGGGCTCTCTCTTACAGGGCCCTGAAGAAAGACTCTGCAGCTCTTTAGGTAAAAAACAGCAAAACACAACAGAAGGGATCTAAGAAGAGCAATGTCAAATGGCAATGAGAAGAAAAGAACACACTTGCAGATGTGTTGTGCATGAACTTCGCTGTGCTAAGATGTAGCAAGAACCCATCTATCCTCCAAGATGTGGGGAATCACCCCTTGGTGTGTGATGGGAACTGGCTTCAGGTTCCTGAGTCCTCAAACCCCAGAAGGCAACTGCCACCATTTCCCAACACTGAATCTGGGTAAATATACCCAGAAAGCTGCAAAATGCCAAAGAATTGTTACAGTCCTTGTCAAACTGCCCAGGGGTCTTCCCAGCAGCAGCTACAGCCACGTGGCTCAGATGCAGCTCACCTGGCTGACAATACTCATGCTGTATCTCCATGAAGTATGAACTATGAAAGGCTTTCGCAGCCAGATTCATGAGGCATTTCCAGGAGAGAAAAATCCCCTCTTTCTTAGCTATGTTTTGCTGTCCAAGCTGCTGAGACTGCAACTTTGACCATCTTAGAACTTGAAGAGACCTTAGGTGAATCCAGTCTCACTCTCAGGAATGTTATCTTTTCAGTTTTGGCAAACAGAGGATATTTTCATAGAGATTCCTCTCGCTTGCACCAAAATGGGGAAAGATGGAACATGAGAGAGGGTTTTACTCCTCTGGCTGACAAAGTCTGCTTTGAATAAAAAAAAAAAAAAAAAAAAGGAAAAAAAATGGATCATGCAAAATATTATTAATGATCAAATCCACAGTTTTTGCTAAGCCAGAACATTACTCAAGGTCATATCCCCTGAAATCCTTCTTTGACTGATGGAGTGGTTTCTTCCAGTTTAAGCGCAGTCACAATATTATCCCTAATGTAAACTGGCAACATGGATGTTTTTGCAGTTGGTGTTGGTAAAGCATTCCCAAGAGTGGCAGATTACTTTCCACCATGGAAAAACAAATTCCACCCTCCCTGCCATCACCCCCAATTCCACTCACCTTTTCCAAACAGTACATTCAGTAGGAAATCCCGATGATGTTAAAGCTACTTCTGCTGAAAACCTGGCTACCTTAATTGGTCCTGTTCACTTGATATATGACATTTTCTAAGTCAAAGTTTTCCTATGCTGAGCATCCATTAATTATGTAGCCAATGAGGCCTTCCTGGTACTGTATCAAATCCCTTCAAACCTATCTTGCAGGAATGGAAAATGAGTAAGCAGATCCGCGAAGAATAACAAAACAAGTTCCTCTGGGCTGTGTTCAAGTACCTTAATTCAGCAGGGCAGGCTGTCAGGACCACAGCAGCAACAGCTTCAGAGGCCAGGAGTGGAGAACAGCCTTACAAGCAGCTCTTCGGAGCAGCAGGTTGGCAGAGTTACCTGGAATGATCACACATTGATGCTGAGTGTCTCATAAATACCCTGATATATAGCAGGAGGAGCACAGGAGTGGCTCCTGCAGAGCAGGAGATGCTGGAGGTGAGGAGAGGTTTGATGCCTGTGTTGGAAAAGTGCTGACCTGCTTAGGGAAAGGTTGCAGAGACAAGGGGAGGGAGGGAGGAAATGAAGGGAGCTTTATTTCAAAACCACAGTGAGGTTTTAATTCTGCCACAACTGGAGTTAATGGGTAAGCTCCTCTCAGCTGCAAAGGTCTAGGAGACAGTTGGGAGGTTGATAGTCTTTTAATGACTTAGCAAAGAAGCCAGCTGGAGGACAAAGTGCTGCATTATTTCTCAACTGGAGTGATGCTGATGTTCAACTGAACATCCAGCACCTTATGGCAGCTGCACTGGAAAGGGGCCACGTGGGGTTTTCCACCAACACCTGGTGGCAAGTTCAGGGGGACACTGAGACAAATCTACAGGTTCAGTGGGATGTAGAGACAAATCTACTAACTACAGCACACTGCTCTAAAAGAGGAGTTGTCCCCAGTTTTAGGAACTTGTCATCTAAAGAAACATTTTGGGGGAAAAATACCCTCCACAACAACAAATCCACCAAATCTAGATGACACAGAAGGAGCCCCTTCTGGATTTGTTCTATTTCAGAACACTGTGCAGGATCTGTGGCCTGGTCTCTTCCCTCTCCTGTCACCACAAGTCAAAGCAGGGACCAAAGGGCTAATGTTTTCCACAGCCCTGCTGCAGTTCTGAGCACGGGTATGGTCCTGGGGTAATAGTTGAGAACAACAACCACAGCAAATCTTGCCACCAGAAAAGCCTCTGTTGAGAAAATCACATTAGACAGCTCTCAACAGTCCTTGCATTTTGGGTGTCTGAGCCATGGATTTCCAGTTTTCAGGATGTGAATCTAGGAAAATAAGAACTACATCAATGAAAGCTGTCAGAAGTTGTAAGAATATGTCTCTCCAGTTTATTTGTGAGCCTGCTTTTAGATAGATGTGAGTGGGCTGACAAAATGACACGTGGCCGTGGTTCTGCTGATTTAACAAGCCTCTCTAAGATAAAAACTGTATCAGATTAAATTTACATGTTCACACAGCCTGTGGATTGGAATTGAAACAAATCCTCCTTATACTGCTGCTTGGACATCTTCTACCTTCTGAAAACTGTACAGCTTCCTAAATATCCATCTCTTGTCCTAATAGCTCTGCTGTTTGCTTGGGGTGGCATCCATCTTCATGGGCTTTCAGCATTTTACATTTAGACATCAGTCATCCCAGGCTCCCCTTATCATGAGAAGAGAGAAATGACTCTCTCTGGAGAGAGATTCATCACATGCTAAAATAGGTGTCTGAGGAAGGAGAGATGGATGGCTCTTTGGAAGGGCTTATTGCTCTAGATGTCTGACCAAAGTTATTGCCCATGAATCTCAGCTTATCTGTCTCCCAGTATCCAGATCTCCTCCAGCTCAGATGTGCAGGTATCTGGCTGCACATCCACCCAGCCTGATGACTCTGTTCTTTATAAGGTGTGGGCATCTAGTTAGAGATATGTATGAAAAAGAATTAAAATTCACCAATGACTAGGAAGGACTTTTCATATTTCACTGTCTACTTATCTCTGTTAACTCAGATAAATTAGGTCAACAAGGGAATGTGGCCCATGTGCTAAAATCATCAGAGGATGATGTCATGGTCAAAATGAGTCCTCTTTTAGGAGTTTAAAAGGTAATTGAAAGGTTATTTTTTTTAGAAGTTCACTTCATTTTTTTCTGATGGGAAGTAAATGAGATTCAGGTCATATTCAGGCAAGCTCACGGTGAAGTCATAGGGTGAAGAGAGGGAAGATGGAGTTGAAGATTAATTTGATTAGGATTTCTTAAGATAATATTTGATTTTATGAGGGGTTTAAAAGCAGCAAGGTCCATTTACTAAGTCTGAGCTATTCACTTTTTTTTGTTTTGTTTCTTTTTTAGGCTGCACAGAAAGATACAGAGCTTTGGCTGGAGTTAGATTGTCACAAATGGAGAAAAATTAATACCAGTTACAATAAGAATCTGCAAAGTGTTAGCAGAATAAATGGATTTGATTAAATGCAGAGCTGAAGATTCTCTGATTTCTCAGGGAGTTCCCTAATTTTTATGATACACAAGCTACGAACTTTTAACTTGGGTGAAGGTTACAAGCTTTTAATTCTACTACAAACAAGTAACTTGAAGAATCCAGAGGCAGAAAACAATTCCTTGCCATACTTGTGGTTTCCCAGAGAGACTTTTTAAAGGTAGAGATCTGTCTCTTGTTGTTGCCAAAGAAACTTAAACCTTTGTAACTGGTTGAAATAGGAAATAACATTGATTCCAGGATAAAATCCCAGCGTTGGTGGGCATGGGATAAATTCCTTCATCATCCATAGCAACCAGCAGCACGGGATCCAGTAGCCACCACAGTGACATGGGTGCTGTGCAGTGGAGATCTGCTGGTGCCAGGACTCCTGGAGCACTCTGGAATACAGCAAACACTCCCCTGGGTTGCAGAGCAGAGAGGAATTGCTCTGATCTTGAGGACACTCCCAGCTCTGGGTAATCCATTAGTGCCTTAGATAACAAATTAGAAAATGTGAAAAAAAACCAAAACAAAACCAACCCAAAACAAACCAGAAGGAACTCACTCCCCCCAGTTTTTCTGTTTGCAGTTCCTGAATGCATCCCCAAAGGTGGCAGGGCTATTAAATATCCATCAGGCTCCAGTGTGCCAGCACATCAGCTAAGTCTGGTTTTGCAGGAAGCTTGGAGGGTCACAACAGCTTTACCAGTGTCTGGCAGAGCCCTGGCTGTCTGCAGTGAGGATTGGCTATTTTACTTTAAAGCTGGGACAACCAATAAACAGCTGGGATGGAACCTGCATGAACAAGAACAGATTTTACTCCAAGTATACTGTGTACCTCTTGTAACCTTACAGTGGTTTCTTGGATCAACAGAAGCAGGATTTTTCAAGGGGATAGATAGGGAATGCAAATTGGAAGAAGGAGAAAAGTAAAGAATCTAGCTGAAGCTCTCCAAACAATTTTATTTCTCTACAAAGAAGCCTGAACCAAGGTGATATACATGGAAAAATAAATTTTTCAGGGGAATTTAATCCTGAAGCTGGTGCTTTGTCCTTCTCCCTGTAACCACGTATCTGTGAGTACCCTACAGTGTTGGACATGTTGTCACATTTGTGACCCACACTCTAGGGCTTTCCCCCCTGCTTTCTTCCAACAAAAAAATGCATGTAAGTCTGCAGACCAGTGAGCCAGCCCATGCACACTCCTGCTTTCCCCCTGCACTCTGGACAGGGGCCCAGGGCAGACATCATTCCACGACTCACACACGTTATTTTCCTTCAGCTCTTCCAGCAGCTTTCCTTACCCTGCCATCTTATCAAAGACAGTATTTAAACAGCTTCAGCTTGATTCAGCTTCTTTATGATGAATTGGCCACGGACCATTTCCACAGGCAGCTCACCAGGCAGGGCTGCAGAGCAGAAAACCTGAGCTTAGGAGCTGGGATGGGCAGAATGAGAAGGCTGGAGGCTGTGACCTCCTTCAGCAGCATTTGATCCAGAAGAGCTTGTGTGTCCACAGCTTATGGACAACCTTTTGCTGTGGCTGGGAGTACAGAACACAGCTCCAAACTCCTTGGTCTCTCTGTCAACCCATCTCCCTTCTTATGAGTGAGTCCCACGTCTCCAAAGTCACACTGTTAAAATAGTGGCTTTTAGCAAACTAAGGCTTCCAGCTTTATGGAGACAGGACCCTTGGAGCTGCCAGTTTTCCCTCTTTTCTTCCCAGTGCATCCTTGAGACAGATCATCTTGATTTCTTGGGTTCTTTGCCTGCTTGCTTTTCTAGAGTACCATCAAGTTATGCTGATGATGCTGTAAGGGGTCTACTAATGTTTGTAACTTTAACATCACCTCACCCTGTCACAGTGCTGTTGTTTCTGGGTGATGTGCTTGGATGAGTTCCCCATCCACTACTCCTTGCAAAGGAGGGTGAGTGATATAAGCTGCCTAAAAGCAGAAATGAGACCCTCCAGCTCCAAAAACAGGAGCTACTCTCCTAATGAAGAACCAACTTCTGATCATTCTCTCTTACAGAGAGCACTGAGGAGCATCTGAAGATGGAGAGAACAGTACTTCTCTCTCACTAGTGGGTGAGGGAAGAAGACCTAGAAATGAATTTAAAGCATATTTTTCTCAAATCCATGATGGTCCAACTAGGCTTGGTCCTCATTTCATTTCAGGTTGGGAAGGGAGTTCAGGAAAACAAATGGATCTCTCCAGATTAAACATGGGTGGAAGTCTGTGTAATGAATTGAATTGGCCCTAGGATCATTTTGCTCATCCTTGCTTTTGTGAAAATATTTGCAATATGACTTTTGGGCCAACTGAGAAATGTCTCTGTTTGTTAAGGACCGCAAAGAATGTTTAGAGTAGAAGTTTGGAAAATGTCTTTGAATAATGTGGATTAGTGGTGGCCTGTGTAATTTAAACTCTGCCATAATTAAATACCAGCAGTAATTAGCAAATAAAATCCAAAAACTGAACTTATATAAAAAATATCTCTAGAGAATGACCAACTAACACGAAGACTTACAAGACTGGGAAAGCTGCAAACAATCTTGAGGGTTTTCACCTCCTGTTCCTCTCACCTCCACAGCAATGGGAAGCTCTGTGGGCTCCATGGAGGGGAAAGATCCTGAATTTCTCCTGCAGCAGCCTGTGGTGGAAAACAGGAATGATTATTTCTAGCCTTCTGTCTGAGCAACCTGATTCATCTATTTGGGTGCTCAGGAAGCTCAAAGGCTCGTTGCTAAATATTTTGTGACTGTTCTCACTAAGAGGATCCCTGGAGCATCTCCTGCTTGAGGAACTGGGATGCTAAGAGGCTTTTTTTCACCTGTGTGGGACTGGCAGCCAGGAGCAAGACAGAGAGCACGGAAGGTTTTGTTGTGGCTAGGGAGTGCTGTTCTTTCTGCTGCAGTCCACATAAAGCCAGGCTGTATTTCTGGGACCAACAAGTGTTTCTTTGAGAACACATCCAGAGACACACAGACACAGGAAAAGAAAAACAAAAAAAAAACCGAGTGAAAAAATTAGGGGGAATGTGAAAGAAAAAAATAATAGGAATAGTGATTTACTAAAGAGAATGAAAGGCAGAAATAAAGATCCTGGAGTTTTATAAGATTCTCTGAATTCATTTGAGAAGCAATGCAAGAAGTGAAGCTCTGTAGCTCTACAGATGATATTCCCCCTATTTTTTTATGTCTATTCAAATGCCCAGTGTGTGGATTTGTCCAGCTTAAAAGCCTAGCAGACTTGGCAATCTATTTTATCTGCAAGCCAGGTAGGGCACAGGCAGCTACCCAACTTTCCCATCTTTTCCTGCCAGAATTTTCACTTCACACTTGAAGGGACTCGGAGCAGAGGGTGCATGGAGATGCAGTCTTTGTGTTTGTTCTGCTCTGCAGCAGACATACAGAGATGCCAATGGTGTGTGGGGATTATGGGAAAGTCTGATCCTTTGTTTGCTTCAAAACGAGCTGAGAAGGTCCAAGAAACAGCATTAACCAGCACAAGCTGAACCTGGCCAGGAAAGCAAGAGTCAAGGGAATAGCTGGTAGCTGGTTGGGGCACAGTGGGTGCAGAAGGGTCACATCCTGACCCCTCACTCCAGCCATCCATGCAGGACATAAGCATAAACTAAACCTACAGTGCCTCCCTGGCTTCATTACCAGCATTCCTGAGCAACTCCCCATCTTCCCCTCTGGCTTCACAGTCGCTTGGCACTCACAGAGCCTTTACATCAGGAGGATCCTTCTGCTGAGGTGTAACTCTCCCTCCAGAGGAGAGACACCACCAGCTCAGAGACAGCATCCTGCTTTTAGCTGGCAAACATCAGGCAGATTGTGCCTCTGGTGAGTATAGTGTGTCTGCAGTGAAGGCAGAGACAAGCAGGATCTAGTTCTGAGCGTGTTCCCAGTCAAGTGGATGAAAGACAGCTCTGGGTCAGAAGCTGTGCAGCAGTGCTAATGTAACACTGTGCCTGAACTATTAATCCCAACACTGCGGGTGATAAAGACATATCCCAGCATGCCTGTGATGGAGTAAGGAGTTGAAACTGCATTTCTTTTCTTTTAGGTGAGCATTCCAAGTTATCTAATTCCCATTCGGACTTAAATATGCCTTCGTGTTGTCTGCAAGCTAAAATCCAATATCTGAAGATATTTTGTGCTACAACCATTGAAACCTAAAACTGTTGTGTTTTTGGGGATTTCTTTTTCCTATTAGTTTCTGATGAGGCTGATTAAGATGTAGTGAAGTCAGATCTGGGATGCAGGGTAACACATTCCAGCTCAGTCTCAGATTTACTGCTGGATCCCAAGCGTTCCCCTCTGATACAGGATACTGCATCCCCACAGAGTTCCTACATCCCTGCTATGCAGCACAAGTGTGTGGTCAAGAGTATTTTGCATTGTTGGCTAACAGATTTCAGTCATGTTTCTCACATCTTCGATGCAGCAGACAATCTAGTTTGTGCTGCAGGAGCCACAGACTCATTCTGCTCTGGGAAAGAGCAAAAATCAGACATCAGTCAAAGCCACAAAGTCTCCATCTAAAACTCTGCCTCATCCTCCACCCTTCCAAAGCGTTGCTCCTCTCACACGGACACCAAGTCCAGATAAAATGACTGATCTCCAAGAAAAGGGAATGCCTTCAAACATGAAATACTCACCTCATTTATGGCCTACAAGATTTTTGGAACTCCATGCTGTGCCACAAACCTTTGGCTGCAGCCCTTTCCATCAGCACATCCAACTCACCCCTCGCCTCGGGACATCCTGACTCCTGTAGCAAAAGCTCATGCAATTCATTTTCATACCTGTCTGATCATCTCATTTCCAGGGACCACCCAGACCTCACTAAACTAAATGCACTCTGGAAGCTACAAGATAGCCAGATTTTTACAGTATTTGTTTTGGGGTTTTGTGTTTTTTTTTCAATACAAATAAACTGTGACAGGCTCCCGTTGGAAGCGATTGAATCAATTTAAAGCTGTTTTCATATCACAGCATAACCTGGATGGACTTGCTTCCACTAATTGGGAACTAATTATATGTCTCTGCCAAACTGATGGTTGTGATTGTAGGAGGTTCAAGGGACTAAAGCACTTCATGCTTTTCACTTTGGAGTGTGTTGAAGGTACTTTATAGGGAAGGCACACACGGGGTGAAATGGCCAGAAGAGTGAATGGGTAAAAATCCAGTGAGCACAAACCTTGCAGAAGGTGAAAATCAACTAGGGAAAGGAAAAAAAGGAAGGAAGGAAGGAAGGAAGGAAGGAAGGAAGGAAGGAAGGAAGGAAGGAAGGAAGGAAGGAAGGGAACTAAAAGTGGGGTAAGACCAAGGAAAAGAAAGCAATGAATCTTGAGTATCATATATAAAGCTGCAGGGCACTGCCATTCCATGCCAGTCTCTTATTTGCATGGCTGTTTCAAAAAGAAAAATGAAACAGGCATCTCCCCAGCTGCCCATTAGGATTCTGTGCCTGTCCCAGCTCTGGCATCACCCTGGCACGGCCGGGAGCTGCAGGGTCCAGCTCCAGCTAAAGCTCCAGCTCTCAGGATCAGAGGTTAGCAAACCAGGGTGGGTTGGTTTTTTTTAAGCTCTCATGCTACTCAGCCTGATTGCTGAGAAGGAGGACATCTGAATATTCCTTTTCTGGTGCAAAGCATCCTCGAGCACCCGGGATGCCCAGCTCCAAACACGGTGCTTCCCTAGCAGAGTCCAGGCCGGCAATTTGGGCTCCAATTTTTTTCCAGGGATTTTATAGCATTATGTCAGAACATGATTTAAATGTAGTAACAATTGTTTGGCTTGCAGTCTGGGAGGAACATGTGGTACCTTTTTACTGTTTTACTATTTTTATAAGTTAAGCTACATCATTTTTTGTTAACTTAAGAGTATCTGTGGTTCCCAGCGAGAACTCGCATTCCAGATTTCCATATTTTATTCTGTGTTTGAGAAGATTTTTATTTTCCCTTTCCAATTGCTTTTAAAAGAGGTTTGTCTCCTAGTGGAAAACCATCCCGATCTTGTCACCAGCACCTATTGTAGCTCGGAGTGGATATTAAATTGCCTCCCCCAGCTGGCTGATTGCCATCACGTGGATTTATCTGACTTATCCAGGAGTTTGCTGTATCTGAGACAAGAAGTGTCCCATATCATTTTGGAGTGCCACAGCCTGCTTCTCTGAGGGGAATTTCCCAGGAACCTCTCTTTCCATGCAGCACCATTCACACCCTAGACACCAATGACTGTGGAAGGGACTCTGGAGGTGACATGCCCCTGTGTTCTAGAAACCAAGTGCTCTGTTTGAATGTGCAGTTCTTCATGCCCATGAGCATGGGCATTCAGGCAGGGAGGGCAAAGAACCACTGCAGCCAGAGCCATCTGGCCAAACAGGGCCAGCAAACCCCTCCTCACTGGTTCCTACTGAAACCTCAGCCTTCCTTCAACACCCAGTTGTCTGTAGCCGCCTTAGGGGTGAGCTGAGAATAGTGCAGGGAGGAGCAGGCTGGGGTGTACTTCTCTGACTCACAGGTGCTCCCATGTAACATGCTCGTGGATGTGGAGATGTTGTCCCACCCGCTCACTTGGCTCCATTTACAGCTGGACTAAAAATGGAACCTGAAAATCAAATTGCACCAGATCTGCAGATAAAAGAGGGCTGAGCTCATATCTCACTTGCTGGTTGCTCTCAGCCTGTTCCTGCTCACCGTGTGATAGTAGCCACGAGGTTAATCCCTTCCAACAGCTACAAGCTCTCTTGCTTACTTTGGACCAGAAGCTGAAAATGCCTTTTATAATCTCAATATTATATATTACTGTTGAGTCTGAACCATAAACCTGACTTAAACCTGTCCCCAAACCAGAGCTAAAACTCATCATTTTGATTTATCTCCATTTCAAAAGGAGACAAGAGTGGCCAGTTCCTTTTGCAAGGGAATTATGCAGCTTACAAAGCACTCAGAAACAGCTGACAACATTAATTCAGGATGATCAGTAACTTGCAAGACTTCCAGAAGTTCAGTTAAAACAATTCCCTGGGGTATCTTGGTGTCTTCAGCTTCTCCATCTGCAACTCGTTTCTGGAATGGAAGGTGCAGAGCTTGGAAAAGAAAATGCCTTCAGCAGTGCAGAGCCTGAGGAAGGATCTGAACTGGTTGTGTGGCCTCGGTGTCAGCTGCAGTGAAAGCAGGTAATTTTCATTTCAAAGCTGCACGTTCTTGTGGCGTTTGGTCTGCTGCAAAGCTGAAGGGATACCCAGGAGAAGCAAGATGTGCAGAAGTCTGGGGAGTGGCCTGTGCTCAGGCTGAGGATGAGCTGCAGAGCTGCACTTAGGAGACACTGAGGGTCCTTAGACATGTGCAGTAAGAGATGTGCCATGCTGAGTGAAGATACAGACTTTGCCTGCAGCATGGAGCTGCAATCTGCAGACAAGCCTCAGGCTGCAACAGGGCATTTCACCTCTTTATTTCTTGGAGAATTAGACCTGTCTCCTCTGAAGCACCAAAATCCAAAATTTCAGCTGCACTTTCTCTTGGAAACTATCTCTCAGGCTGGGA
Source organism: Ceyx cyanopectus (assembly GCA_013401355.1). Classification (NCBI taxonomy): domain Eukaryota; kingdom Metazoa; phylum Chordata; class Aves; order Coraciiformes; family Alcedinidae; genus Ceyx; species Ceyx cyanopectus. The sequence continues at coordinate 114,560 of VYZU01037765.1, forward strand.
ATCTCATCAGAACAGGGTTTCTGGTGAGATTTCCAACTCCTGATGGCAGAAAATACCACAAGAAAAGACTTGCTTTATTCTGGCCAAACCCAGACATCTCAGAGACGTGCAAAACCAAACAAGGGAAACACCCCAAGTGTTTTGAGATGCACACAAGCTTATTTTTTTTAGGATCCGTGTTAATGTGACCAGATCTCTTTGTGGTCCCTCTCATCCAGCCACAACTACCTGACTGATAAACTGCCATTCCTCAGCAGTTCAGGCAGATTTGTTAGTTGAAGGAGTGAGTTTTCTTTGTGCTGAACACACTCTGGCTGAAATTGGTGCTATGAGAGAGCTCCACACACCCAACCATTTCTAAGAAATGGAAGAAAGAAACCCCAAATCAAAACAAAAATTAGCTCAGCCTGTTATTAGTGGTCATAAGGGGAGAAGCTGTAATATTTGATTCTGATGTGGTCCCACTTGCTCCTAAAGAGGGTTAATTTTTATTTTTTTTTTATTTTTTTCCTAACAGCAAAGTGTAAAAAGCAACTTGCAGCTTTGGCTTCTGAGAAATCATAAAGATCTTTAGTGCCCTCTACAGCCCCACTGAATTCCTTCAGACCCAGAACACTCGGCTCCCTTTTGGTGTTCTTCTTCTTTCTGTTTCTCAAGTGAGCTGCAATGCACAGCCCTTTAAACGAGCTTTCAGCACTGCATTAATCACATGTTTTAATGGGCAAATTCAGCTTTTTTTCTTGCTAATATATTTGCATGCTCTTTACGTAACAGCAAGCTAGAAAGTACAGTCTGTGCAGCTGGAGAACTGCAGGTTTATTTCATTCCCAACCCAGCTATGCAGCGTGTGGTTTATCCACCAAAAAGAGAAACAGAAGGCACAATTTTCCTCCCTGTGCTCTGACACTTCATCTCTTCTGCCTGGAGCCAACTGCCTCTGATTGTGGATAACTGATGGAAAAGCCTTGAAAACCCCAAATGACTCTGCAGCCTGCTACGTTTACCTTGAGTGATTTACACCAGCGTGGGCAGCTCTAGGAAAGCAAAGGGAAGGCATCTTGACGAAGCTTAGGGAGCAGTTTCCATGGGCAAAGAGCTCCAAGTCCTTTGCAGGCTGCAAAGAAAGGATGAAGGTGCCAGGTGAGTGGCACTGAGATGATAACCAGGCTGTGAGCTGGGATTACCTGCTGAGCTGGAACACCCCTTCAGCCAGCATTTCATCCTTTTCTCTGTGGCAAACACAACATCTCTCCTTAGGTGGCTCCACTTTAACCACAAGCCCAGGTTTTGTGTATTTAGCTTTGCCCTGTGGACAGCTGTGCAGTTTCCCACCCAGGAGCAGCTCCCGCATGTGTCCTGTAAATACAACCCACATCTGCTGACCTTCCACCCGGGGTTGTCATGATGGGGCCACCAACTGTCCCAGCCTTTGCCGTGCTGCTGCCCCATCCTGCAGGGCATCTCAGCACTGCAGCCTGCACCTCTGAGCTTGAGTTTTCAGCCAGCAAAGCAACCATCACCACCCTGAGCTGATCCCTTCCCAGCAGATGAGCTGAGGTGCCTGAAACAACCCGTGGTGCTGCACAGAATGTTTTCAGCAAAGCCTGGTGCTGAGGAAGGCGAACAACCCTTTGGTCTCATTGTGTTTCAGCCCCTGTTCTCAGTTTTAGAGCTTCAAGAAAACCAAATTATTTATTCATGAGAGGAGGTGGGGGGCAAAAATAAACATTTCCAATTGAAAATACTATTTCATTTCAAAATACATCTTGATTTTTGCGTGTTTGTGGATGTGAAATAATACCTTGAAATGAAAACCTGTGCTTCATTTTGAAATGTCAGACTGGAAAAAAACTTCAGTTTAGGATGTCACTTTATCCCAATGTTTACAAATATAAAAATAAGAGCCCATGCTTCATTTTAAGCACTTTCATTTTTTTTTTATTTCTCTCATTACTGTCTCTTCCCTCCTCTTTCCCCCTCTATTCATTCTTTTCTATGCTGGAAAAAAAAGCAGAAAAGGCAAAAAAACTGGCAAAATTTTGGTAGAAATATTTTCCACCCCTTTTTTTATGTTGAATAGTTTTTTCATTACAAATGACAAGTGGAAAAAATGAAGTACTTTCATTTCATGTTTTCTCACTATTTCTATTGTCTTGAAATAAGGAGTTTTCTTTGAAAAAAAAATCAAGGGACAAGGAAAGCATTCCTAAAATAAATTAAAAAAAAAAAGAAGCAGAAAAATTAATAATCCCATCCTTTTGCAAAAGCACAACCTGGTCCAAAGTCAAGATGAAATGAAAAAAATGAGATTAAAAACTGAAAGAAATCTTGTGCTTTAGCTGAACGTGTTGCTTAAAAAACATTGGATTTTCACTCCAAACTTTCCAGGTTGATTCAGAAATCAATTCAGACCACGGAAAGCTGTTGAAATGAGCAGGAAAAAAAAAACAACAAAACCTCAATTCAGGAAGAGATTTTCATCTTTGCAGATGAAGAGTGAAGCTCCACTGGGGTGGGACAAGCCAAGTATAGAGATGCCCCTTCCTGATGCTGAAGGTGTGCAAGGGCAAGGCAAAATGAGCATCCAGCAACAGCAAGAGCCACGTGGCTCCCTCACAACATTCACCCACACTCTTAACCCAGGGTGCAAGAAACTTGGGCTCAGAATGAGAACTCCTGGAATTCAGAAAGCCCTGGGAAGGCTGCAGGCTCAGGGAATGGGCCACAGGAAAGCACCAGCTCCAGGGTGTTTCCAGGGGGGGGCTGGCTCAGTGTGTGTGTGTGCTGTGAGGAGCATCAGCTGTGCCCAGACACAGGTTTGTGCCACACACACGTGCTCACAGAGGGTCCAAGTGTAGAGCAGCTGATGCCAGTAAAGCAGGATTAGGTTGGAGCTTTGTCTTCACTTCCTGATAGCAAAGGAAAATCTCAGGGAAGACAAGTTTAATCCACCTGTGAAATGCTTCAGGGTGTCTTAGACACACATCAGGTACCAAGTAAAGAAACCATAAACCTCTGGCTGACACATCTGAGTGGATGTTTAATCACTTTATCATTTTTTAAATGAACACAAGAGTTTCTCTTCCTGTTATTTCCCATGCACCGTGAAAGCAAACAGTGAATCCAGGGTGACTGGGGAGGAGAGATCACTGGGAAGGAAGAAATGTGAAACAGCAGATATGTTTTCTACCCCATAAATCCAGCATTTCCATGCTTCTGTTCTCTGTCAGGTCCACACACTCCTCGTGCTTACAGAAATCAAGTGCACTGCCCTGGGTACTGCTCCTGATTCTCCATCCAGTTCCTGGGCACTGCTCCTGATTCTCCACCCACTTACTAAAAGACAACCTGGTTTTTGTTTCTATTCTGCATCACTGCTTTGCCAGGTAAGAAGTTGTTTTGCATCATGAGAGCAGCCAACTCTGGTTCCCTTTGCTGTTTGATGCATGAATTGAACCCAGCCAGAGCTACCTGCTGCACGGCTACAGACAAGTTTAGGACAGAAAGTGAGGTGGCAAAGATGAAGGGTTATTTGGAACAATTAGCATTGCCTGGGAGCTTAACTCATGCTGAGGGGGGAGTTTTCAGCTTCTCTTTTGGGATAAATAATGTTGGATAGAGCATTACACTTATCTCCTCCAGCTCTTCCTGGGCTACCACAGACAAGCAAGTCTGAGTCCCACGTGGTGTGGGGTGACAGGGAGGGGAGTTTGCAGTTGTGCAAGACCAGAGTTCTAGTTTCTTACCTCCACGAGCACAGTACAAAGCTCATTTACACCCCCTCCCAGCTCTGGGCAGGTCAGTGCTTCCAGGAGGCAATGGCTATAAAAGCTAATCAAGCTCCTCTGCTGTGCTGGGCAGGACAGAGAACAAGTCTCCAGGTCTCAGCACAGCATCTGCAGGGCAGCTGAGAAGAGGGGAGTTCCGGGACAGACCCCGGGACATCATTTTCTGTGGAAAAAAGAAAAAAAAGTAGGCAAAGAAAACGAAAGGAGAGACCCAGAGCTCTAAAGAAATGAATCAGGCAGTATTTCTGGTTTAATAATCATTAGTGGATCGTTCTGCAGATAGCAAAATGACTCCATGACTCATTTATTTTGTGCTGTTTGCACCAGCCCACGTTCCTGTCAGTGCTTCTGGCTCTTCTGCTGCTCCTGACTCGCTTTAACCAACCTTGACACTTGCAAAGGCCAAAATTAATCTTCCAAGCCCAAGATGGCCAAGATTACTAAATTATGTGCCTCTTCATTATCTTTAGGTACCTTCTCAGGACAGATGAATTGCCTCAAAGTCAGGGAAGCAAATCCTACAGGGAGCAGGCAAAGAATAATGTGCAAATACTGAATGTGCACCAAAGGAAACAGGGAAAAACACACATGCCATTTTTCCCCCCACCCCACTCATTCTGTTTCCTTTCTGCTCACTGGTTCAGGGCCGCTGGTAGAAGATGGAGACACTCATTAATTCTCCATGCAGAAAAGTAAATAGTGATCTCCATCCTCTGGGATTCAGATGTCTGGGCTCAGCTGTCCCTGAGGAGCCTCCCTCCACTGCCTAATGGCCTCGGAGCAGAGCAGATCCATTTAAGGGCTGCCATCTCATTTTCTAAAGCCTCATTTAGACTCAAACACACAGAGAAAAAACCCACCCCATCACCCTGTCACACTGAGGCAGTTTCAACCTCCTTTTAGCTTTATTTCTCAGAACTGATTTAAAATGCAGGGGTGGATTTCAGAAAGAAAAAGAGAGGGAAAGGAAGGAAGGAAAGGAAATAGCACAGGAGCTGGCTTTCCAGAGTTGCATGAAATGATGGATTTTAAAAGTCCGTTTTCAAGAAAGCTGGGTAACTTTTTTAGAGCGAGTGCCTGCCATAAAAGAGGGAGAAGGGAAAAAGACATTATCTGGTCTAGTAGTTTTCAGGAAGTTGTGGTCCCAATTCCCTAAAAATAAAAATCTCTTTATGATCATCATTTTGCTTATTACTTCTGTTAGAGCAGCATCCTGAAAAGCTCAGCAGGATTTGGGATCCTGTGGTAAAAGCAGGTCACTGGTGGCCAGATCCAGTGTTTGAATAAATCTGAAGCAGAGTGTTGGTGTAAATACAGAAATCCCCTGCTGAAGAAGCTCAGAGCTTGTTTTTCATCTGGGGTTCAGCTGAAAAACACAAACACGCTCCTAATTTGTGAGCTCAGGTTGGTAAGAAAAGTTTATTTTGACTTTATGGAAATGTTTGGCTGTGATAAGAACTGAACTGACAATGTTTAGTCTCTATTATTTCAAGCTGCACATTAAAAGAGATAAGGAGAAAACTGACAATGTTTAGCCTCCATTATTGCAAGCTACACATGAAAATAGAAACACTAGCAAGAGGAAGATTTGGCTGGAATGGTTGGACAGAGTAAGTGCCCAGGAGCCATCCTGCTGAACCTTGGGCTGAGTCCTGCTGGGAAACTTCTCTGGGTGCAACCTGTCAACCAAACCAGCTCAGACTGGGAAGTGCCACAGGACAGATGAGGCCCTGATGGGAGCTCATAAAACAGCAGGAGGTTTGGGGAAGAGCATCTAAAGAGCAGGGTCAGGAGCAGAATGGAATCTCCTGCCTCCTTCTTCCCAGGGCAGCTCCATCTCCTGACTGCACATGAATTTCTCCCTGTCCAGACAGCTCCCAGCTGCCAGCCTGGGGAGAAGACTCAGCCCATCTTTCTACTCAACAACTGATTTCAGGGGCCACTCTGGTAATGCTATTAAAGAGGATGCTTTGGAACAATAAGTAATCTGTTCTCTGGGATGTTTGTACAGTGGAATTCCTTTTCCCTGCCCTATCCTCGTTCTTTCTCTATCTAGTTTTATTTAGTTATGTATTTTAAGGCGTAAAACTAATTGGCTACAGGCAATCTAAAACTGAGCTGGCTAATTTGTGGTAGAAAAGATGACTGGTGTGGAGCCCCACCCCAGACACTCTCACTTTTCCAGGTCAGAACCTTAACTGGTGGAGTTGAGTGCAGCTCAGAAATCAGCTCTATGGACACAGGTACAATTCAGTTTTCTGCCACATCTTAAACCTTTTGAAAGCCTCCCACTGAACTGAACCTTAAGTTTTGGGCCACACTAAAAAAAAACAAGTTTATCAGATGCTCACAGCTTGTGACACATCAAGATCAGACCCTCCTCAGCCAGAGGACCCTCATGGTGTAGTGTCTGCCTGGGGTGAGATAGCAGGGACCTGCATGGCCCTGCTGTGCACACATCACAGCCTGTGCACACCCAAACCTGAAGCCTGTGAAGACCCAGAGCCTGTGCACACCCAAACCTGGAGCCTGTGAACACCCAGAGCCTGTGCACACCCAAACCTGGAACCTGTGAACACCCAGAGCCTGTGCACATCCAAACCTGGAGCCTGTGTACACCCAGAGCCTGTGTACACCCAAACCCAGAGCCTGTGCACACCCAAACCTGGAACCTGTGCACACCCAGAGCCTGTGCACACCCAAACCTGGAGCCTGTGCATACCCAGAGCCTGTGCACACCCAAAACTGGAGCCTGTGCACACCCAAACCTGGAGCCTGTGCACACCCAGAGCCTGTGCATACCCAAAACTGGAGCCTGTGAAGACCCAGAGCCTGTGCACACCCAAAACTGGAGCCTGTGCACACTCAGAGCCTGTGCACACCCAAACCCAGAGCCTGTGCACACCCAAACCTGGAGCCTGTGCGTTCATGTCATTGTTGGACAGGAGCCCAAATGTTGTTATCTGAGAGCAGAGACATCACTGCTACCAGCTGAGCATTTATGTCTGCAGAGTAGTAAGAATTGAAGTCGAGATAAAAATGCAAACAGACCCTTTTCTCAGGCAAGCTTTACCTAAATATCAAATACAGCATCCCAGGAGCTGGTCCAAAACATTATTTGTGATCCTGATCTGGCCTAGGGACAAGAATATTACTTACACAGACTCTAGCAGCACTGCACATAACTTTTAGGAGAGGCTATCCTGCCAATTACTGCAACTGGAAACATAGGTTTGCACGCTGAATACGGGGATTATGGAGAGCTTTTTGTTTGTTTGCTTTGGGTTTTTTTAGCGTGTGGAATGTTGGAGGCTTGGTTTCCATTTGCATGTGTGCATCTATAGGATAGGCTCCTCGTGGAGCCCTTGGAATTGCTTTGAGTGAGTGGACCAAGTGTGGATTCCATTCCTCTGGAAAAGAACACTTATGTATCTAGTGCACTTCAAACAAAATGAAAATAAATAAATAAACTCACACACAAAATAAAAAGAAAACAAAAACCCCACTCAAAATAAATGTTTCCTCACAGCTCTATCTATCCCAAGCACTTCTGTGGCTCTCAGGCCAATATTTGGTTACCTCACAGATATTCAGCACAACCTGCTTCCATTAAAAAGAAAGATGGCTTGTTGAAAGCACACGTTTTTTGTGGAAAGAGATCAACTCTGACAAAACCCTTTTTGGAACAATTCCTTGTGTGTAGCTAACAAGAGATTGCCAGGGTAGCCTGGGTAGGTCATGATTTCTTGCAATGTATGGGACTAGTGTCTTCAAGCTCCTGTCAGGAGCTCCAGGAGATGTGGGTGTGTCAAACCCAGTGCCCTGGCCTATAGAAGGGATCCCTGAAATCCAGCCTTAAAGTTTAGAGACTGGAGAAAATTTATAGCTGGAGGAACTTCAGTCTGGCTCATGGCAAAAATGGACCAGGTCTTCTGATCTGAATCAGCATTTGGCCAGCAAACAATGATAAAAATCAGCTGAATAAATTCTGTCAGTGTCAGAAGGTGTGTGCTGCACACCTCTGAGAAAAGAATGCTGCATGATAAGTAGTTTTTGAGAATGATAATATTTTTTTTTTAAAAAAAAGGTGTTTAACACAGCCTAATTTTGTGTAACAGCCCCAGCTGATGACAGGCAGCCAGTCAGGGCACATTGCAGATGATGTTTTTCATGGCTGTGATCTCGTGTCATAGCTTTTGCAGAAGTGGAATTAAAAATCTTCAGTTCTTTGTGGTGAAGACAGACAGATGCTTTCCTGCTTTAATTCCTGAGTGGCCATAACATGTTCGTTGACATTTCAACTTGATGTTTTAATTGGCTGATTTGAATAAAACTCAGACAGGTTATGTTGCTCAGTTTTATTTCGTGTCTCCCAGCCCAGCAGCCAACAAAAAGAAGACAGCAGGACAAGGAGGAGCAGTGACTTTTCACCTCTGCAATTCTCTCCCTGTTTTGTTTAGCCCTTAATATATTTAAATTCATGCCCTGTTCAATTAGAACTGTGTCCTGGAGTCCAAGAAGAGGGTGCTCAACATTCCTCCCAATTGTCTAGGAGAATGTTTTCTTTCAAGAGTTAATTATTTATTTATCTACCAAGGATTTCTCAATTTCTTTCTCATGTGCAGCTCTACAAATCTACGTGTCACAGAGCACACAGCAGATCCCAGGGATGTGCTGCAACCCTGGAACTAGAATGAGTGGTTCCTTAATGTTTCCCAACTGTGGAGGCCAGTTGCTGGGATGAGCCACCCCTCCCCATCCCCTCCATCCCGAGGAGATGGGCAAAACCTTCCCTGGAGACTCTGCACCTTCCTGGCTGCAGCACTGGCACCTTCTGCTCACAGGCTGCTGGAAAATCACTTCGACTCATCAAGGGAGTGAAGCTCTCCAGTGAAGAGCCCTGTGACCTTGCTAACCTGTGGAAATCAGTGCACCTTTGGCCAATTACCATGCCAGAAAGATGAAGAGTCAAGAGAGCTGGGTGCAGAGAGAGAGGAAGACAAGGAAAGCCAATGGTCAGCACACAGGCTGGTCCTGCTGGTGTTTCTCACCTAAAACTTGCTCAGGACATGCCTCCAAATTCCTCTGAACACTAAAAAACTTAGAGATGCTGTGAGTGACCCAGTCAGCCTGGTGAATACCTTATGACAAAACTGCACAGCCACTAGTGCCAGTTATTTCCCTTCTGCTTTGTTTGTTCCCTAAGATAAATGTCTATACTAATCTGTTTAGGTGGTTTTTTTTAATATATATATAAACACAGGTCATAAAATAATATTTGCTTTCTGTCTTTGCTCACCTAGGTGAGCAGATAAAACTGCAGATCAGCATCCCCAGAACCACTGCAAGCTCCAAGTGCTCTCGAGCTCTGAGTTACAGCTCAGTGATATCCAGAGAGCCAACCAGGGAGAGCAGGAGGTGAGCTCGGTGTCTTAAGCAGCAGGTACCTCAGGTACCATGGATGAGGCACAACCTGAGTGGGAAACAAGTTCCCTCGTCCCAGGTTAGTGCTTGAGGTGCAGACCCAGAGCACAAAGCTGCCACAGACCATTAGCAGAGCTGGGCATCCATCTCTGTCAGGGGGAAGGTCAGGGCTCAGTTAGCATGGAATCTGAATTACCTTCACCCTGGAGGAACAGGCTCTCTGGGGTGGGATGGAGGTCACTGCCAGGGCAGAAGCCCCAGAGTAGAGAACTCTCTTCCAGAAAGAGATTTCAGCTTCACCCTCAAGGCTGTCTTTGCAGCTATAGAAACGCCACGATTTTGGTCCTTTGCTGTAAACTCCCAGACTAGAGCTGTCCTCTAACCCCTCTCCTAATCCTTCGTGTTCCTGCCATCCATCTACACCCCACACAGCTGTTTAGTCTGCCTGAAAATCCACAGCAAAATCCAGAAATAATCCAGTAATAATAAATTGGAATAAATCACAGCGAGTGCAATTATATATTTTTTTAATACCTAGGTAGCTTGGCTGCAATAAATGAATCCAACTGGCAAAACTTGGAAGAGAACTGGAATCTCCTGAGGAAATCCTCAGCAGCTGTCATGTCAGATCTCCATCAGAACGAGTTCTCTGATGATCAGTCAACCCAAACTCAGCAACTGGGCAGTAATGGGGTGAGAATGAGAAAAATCAATGAGCTCCTCAGATATTTCCTATGGAACAGAGGCAAATATTCCACAGTGAAACGAGTCCTTCCTTCCCATCAGTCTCCTGTCAAATGAATATATTTCAGAGTTCTAGTGCTGAGCCTCCAGAACTCTGTAAGAAACCTCTTTTTTTGTTGTTTGAAATGCTGGACTGAGTCCTTTTGGGTTGAAGGAGGCTCTTCCCACGAGACATCTGTGGCTGGGGAAGGACTGGAGGTCCCTGGCTGGTGTTTGGAGGGATGAGCCAGTTCTCACTGCTGTTTGCAGGGGTTTACACTAGGCTGGGCTCTTGTCCAGACAAATCTCCACCTGCTTTTGTTAAGAACTGCCCAGAGCCCAACTAAAACAAGATTCCTCATTTTATCTTTGCTTAAAATGATGCTAACAAAGCAAGGCACGGGAAGAAAAGCAGGGTAACTAAAAGGCTCCATGTGCTAAACATCTTGATAAATTTTATTTGGGGGGGTTAATCTTATTTAGAAAGCCCTCCTGCATTTCCATTCAATTCAAAATTAACTCAGACACAGACAAATCCCCCTGACTTTGGTGGGAAATGTTCCACGTGTGCTGGGATGGAAGTGGAGCATGTGTGCTGATACTCAGCAAGAGACACAGACACATTCTGCCCACGTAGCAGAAAGGAAATTGTGCTTTACTCTATTGTTTACTCTTCCCAGTACTTTAATTTTCCCTTTGTTTAATATTTCAGCCAGGGCCATTTATCTTCCCTGATGATCAAATAAACTGGGTGGTAAAATAACGGATACGCACTTCATTGGGAGAGGGAAAATGGAATTATTAGGTAGAGCAAGGGGATATAGTTTGGAAATCCAGTACTGTGTGATTTGCTCCCTCGCTGCCCGAGGGAAAATATTGTTTTTTTCATAGCAAGCAAAGATATGGGTTCTTTTTTACCAGCACTGCAGCTCTGAAAGCTGATACTGGGTTGATTCAAAGAGCCAGAGCCAATACACAGCAAGATCCTTCTCCCTGCTGAAGACAACAGCTAACGAAGGAAGCCATCCAGATCCTGGCCAGCAGTGGCTAATTAGGAGAGATGGGGTGAGGCTCCAACCATGGGAGGCTCCAGCATCAAGGGGAAAGTGATTGCTGGAAAATGGAGACTTTCCTTCTGTCCTGCATGGCCTCGACCCAAGGCCAGCCAAGTCTTCATGGGCTCCAGGGGGATTTTCAGTGCAGAAGACCAAACTGGAGCCACTCCCAGTGCAGCCCTACAGCCAGTGAGCTTCTCTGCCAGCTCAGCAGTGGCACTGGGAGCAGCACAGCTCCAGCTGCTGCCACAACACAGGGAGGTTTAGACTCTTGTGGCCAAGATCCACTTCTATTGCCCATCCATAGTTCTGGGGTGCAAGAACTATCATCTATTTTCTGCTGTGATAGTTATTTTAGTGAAAGTCCTCATGTTCTCTCTGATTTTACCCACAGCTTTGGGTCAGGATGATCATCACTTCACGTCTTCCTAGGTTTCTAGAGGAAAAACAGGAATCTAACATCCATACAAGCAGCACCTGTCTGATCACAAACATCCCTTGCTCTTTTAAATCTGTTTCTTCTTCAAGTTCTTCACTGAGAGTCCCTTGCCTGGCAGACACAGCAACCTGATAGAACAATCAACCAGAAAATAGGTAAATTATACAGAGCAGAGTTTTGATTTCATACCTTGGGTTTTTTTCTGAATTAAAATGAAGGAATCTGCTACGAGTATCAAAGCTCTTTCAAAACCACCTTTTTTTCCTCTGATCTGTTTGAAGATGGATTAACCAAATTAAGAACAAGAAAGTGTAACAACATGAGATGCCTTTGAGGAGTAACCTTAATTTCTCCCGGCATATCTCATCTAACCACAGGAATATTTTTTCCTGTGAAGTAGTATTTAAATATTTATTTTTAAATGGTGAAGTGCCTTCCTATAAAAGACACAAATAATTGTTTTAGTTGGCAGGCCAAAGATCAAATAAAACACCTACATGTGGTTCAGATATTAATATTTATTATTTTTTATGAGAAAAAAAAAAAAAGTACCCTAAAAGTTGACCTCAAAATACTTGATTATTTCTGGGAGCAAAGTGTGGGTAAAAAGCTACCATTGGTATCATCAACACATTTGGGTACCTCTTATTTTGCTCATTTTCACATAATTTTAGCAGCTTAATATCTCTGAGGCTTAGACTAAAACATCAAGAAAGTCTGAAGAAATATTGTAGGTGAATGTGTTCACCTGCACGCAGACACTCACACTCAGATAATCACTGCCTAAGTAAACTAGGCTTAAAAAAAAAAATACAAGAAGCATCAAAGACAAAAATTTCTTTGATTCCTACGGAAGGGATCTGGCAAGGTGATATCCTCAAGGCAAACCCTCAAGTTCATTTCCAGGAACTGAAATGGGACTTTTTTTCCTAGTATTTATTTAAAAAAAAAACTTTTTTTTTTTTTCCCCCATCCCTTTATTTGTTTGTTTGTAGCAGAAGGGGTAAAATGTCTTTTGTAATATCAAACCTTGCTGCTTGCTTAGATTTTTAAAAAATATTTGCTTTTTTTTTGGTTATGAATATTTAAGGAATTCCATTTTTTCTTTTTCTTTTTTCTTTTTAATTTTAATTTGAGAAAAGCTGTGGAGTAAATCAAAAAGTAGCTGCACTAGACTTCAAACATTCTCAAGGCATGGGATGGATATTTATAGCTAGCAAAAGGCTTTGGTTCTCTCAATTTCACATCTTCAAGAAACATAAGAAACTCAGGCTCTGCTCCCAACATCTCTCTGTGTGGCTGCCAAGCTGAGCTGGAAATGGGGTTTAATTGTTGCCCCCACCTCTGCTAACTCAGTCTCAGATTCCCATGGTGCAAGATCAGCTGAGCAAGAGGAGTTTTCCTTCCCCAAAACACAGAATTCTCCTTCCAGCACTGAATTCACTGCTTGATGTTACGATGGAAACTCTTCCTAGTTCCCCATCCCAGCTGAAATCCCAGGGGAGACCTGCTGCATGTGAGTGAAGGAAGGGAGGCCAAACTGAACCCTGCAGCTTCTTAATAGTCAAGAAACCCAATTAAGCTGTCTGTGCACATAAACATGCTGCATTTCAGTGCAGGGAGGAATGCAACTCATATATTTCTAGATAGATATGAATCCCACCCAGCCAGAGCTCTTCCCAATGCCCGGGCACATCACAGAGCAGCTCTCCCTCAGCACTGCCAGATTCACTGTCTGTTCATCTCCTCGAGAAGAGGGAACACTCAGTGACAACTTGTATGCCTGAGGAACTGTAAATCAGAGAGTTTCTGTCATTTAGAGAGATGAGGGTGTTGCAATCACAGTTGTGAAATCAGCTGCTGGCACTTTGGGATGGATTCATTCTGAGAACGACAGGCACGGGAGGGATGGAGGTGGTGCCAGTGCAGGCTCAAAAGGCAGAGTGGGTCTTACACTGTGTAAGGTCTCAGGTGTTGATTAATACAAAGATGATGTAGGTTGTATGGTCAAGACCTGCTCTGAAATGAATGTTAACTGCTAACCTACCTTATGCCATCATCCTTCACTAAGATTTTCATTCAGTGATAAAGGACCACTGGAAAAAAACAAGTTACAGGCACATTACAGCTCTCCTTTGGTAATACTAACAAGGCAAACGTGGTCTCCAGTGTGTGCTGGAGTGGGGCAGCAAGCAGAGAATGGGGGTCCAGGCACTGGAAACAACACATCCTGGCTGTAACTGATGGAGAAGTTGTTGACTTGGACTGATTCTGCTCAGAGGGAGGTGGCAAAAGGAGGAATTTATCATGAAAAGCAGGACATTAAAACAGACATGGGGTTAAAATATACAATGCACACACACACACCCCCCACCAAAAGGTTAATTTGTTTTCATCTGCTGCTTACATTCCACAAGGTGAAGTTTGTTTTTCCCTCTGGAACTAGCTCTAGATAGGAGATATGCACCATATGCCACCAGTTGCTGTTGCACACAGAGCTGCAGCAAGATGTTTGCCAGAGGTCTGATCTCTGCTGGGTGAAGCTTTTCCCTCCCAACTGCCATTTCCAGCTGTTTATTTGAATGTGACCTTCAGGCTGCTGAGAAGCTGCTGCAGTAACAGGCCTGAAAAGGAAAGGCTATTGATGCAGGCAGCAGGTACAACAGAGGCAGCTGCCTCCCTGGCATCCCGGGATGGGAAATATTTGGAGGCCAGTGGGTGAGTGTGGCTTCTAACAGAGCTGCCTCCCCGTTGTTGGAGGAATTAGCACTCAACAGTACACGTGCCCACATCAGAAAGACAGCAAAATGTTTCCACACTGGGAGATCTGTACATGCCAAGGCCAGGGGGAGGGTGGTGGTAATGTAGCTGAACCTGGGATGCTCACACAGGCCAAATTGGTTAACCCCTTGGCTTCAGCACTGCAGGGATTTGCTCTGTCATAGAATCATGGAATAGTTAGGGCTGGAAGGGGCCTCCAAAGGGCATCTAGTGCAGCCCCCCTGCAGTGAGCAGGGATCCCCTCAACTAGACCAGGCTGCTCAGAGCCTTGGCCAACCTCCCTTTGAATATCTGCAGGGATGGGGCCTCACCCACCTCCCTGGGGAGCCTCTGGCAGCAGGAGAGCTGAACCCACAAAACCACATCTGAAGGAGCTGGTTTCACACTCTCAGGTTCTCCAGCATCCATGCAGAAGCTGGAGGAACATGGTTGCTCTGGTGGTGGTGGGGCTGTGGACTAGCTCCTCACAGGCTGAGTGCTCAGCCAAGGAGCCAGATCTCAGCAGGACAAGAGTGCAAAGCCTGGCAGGGCTGCTCCATCACTGACAACTGCTTCCCTGCCCCTCTGCTGCTCTAACACAGCCCACTCTCCACTCTGCCACCAGGGAGAAAACTCCCTGCCCTGCCAGTCACAATTATATAAGAAACTCTTGTTGTTGTTGTGTTGTTGTTGTTCTCCCCCCTCTCTATTTCAGTTTAGAGAAACAAGGAGCCCATTCAGTCCATCTGCAGCTGAGTTATGTAAATTGTGAAATCATCCATGCTCTCTCTTTTTAGCCATACTGCAAGCAGTGAATTTCCATCCCCACTTTAAACTCCACAATTGGTCTGTCCCAACAAACACTGAGAGCAAGAGAGATCAAGATTTCATTTTTTTTTTTTGCTGCCTTTCTCCTGGTTAACCACTATGTTATCACTCCATGGAGAATAATAAAAAGAAATCCAAATTTTTTCATGAAAAATTAAGTGAAATAAAACTTGGTGATATAATTAGGAGATGCCTGTGGACTTCATTTGAGCTTTACTCATTTCCATCAGGCCATCATTTAGTGCAGAAGCACAGCCAAGCTTCCTTTTTTTTTTTTAATTTAAATTCTTAATATTTTTACCTTGCAATTTAAATTAAATAGACTTTCTTTGGGAAAGCTGCTGCTTCTGCTCAATTATTGATACTTATATTGACTAAAGATTGTCGTGGGATTTTGCTGGAGCAGGAAATTATCAATATTAGAGTTGCATCTTGATCACTTAAGGATGCACGTTAATAAGAGTGGTTTGTTTTACTTTGTGCACACCTCAGTTCCCCAGCACCTTTCTGTGGCTCAGTTTCAAGAGGGAAAAAGACAATTAAATAATCTCTCCAAGGCCTGGCCACTTAGGGACACTCAGCCTGCAGCCAGTGTAGCTGCTTGCAGAGGGTCAGCAGGTTCCCTGCTTCTCTTTGCCAAGTGGTTCTGCTCTGAGACCCCTTTCCAGGAACTCATACTCTGCTGGTTTGGTTATTAAAAGAACATTTGCTAGACAACACTTACACACACTTAACTTTACACAGAGGTTTCTGCTGGGTAAGGAAGAATCACATCTCCCTGCACACACTGATGACCAAAGCAACAGCACACTGGCAGAAAGCAAGATGCTGAGCTGGGCAGCAGCTGCCAGCAAGATTCTGAACAGGCAGACTGAAAAGCAGAGCAGGACAATTCCCACCCACAGCTAGAGGAGCTTTCTCTTTGGCAGGACAGCAGTGGGAAGCCCCAGGGTGCTCAAGGGGGACCCTGGCACCGTGTGCTCTGGGTGGCCTGGAGAGGTCTGGAATCCATTAGAGCTCCAGGTTCTGCTGAAGCAGGANGTTAATTCCCTCAATGGAGGAGGCAGAGAAGAGTTCTGGGAAGTTCTAAAGCTTCCAATATTAATTTCTTCCCGCCTTCCCAGCTGCTTAGCCCTGGAAGGCATTTGATTTGTACTGAAATATTTGCTCCTAACCCAGGTTTCCTCCTGCAGTGAACAGGGGCTGAGATGCCCAAGACTTGGCTGGGGTTTTTTTTTCCCCTCTTGTATTCTAAGTGTGTCTAAAATCTCACACTGAGCAGGCCAATGCAGTTGACATTGGGTGGGTGATCTTGTCCCCATTTTCTCCTGAGGTATGAATGGTCTCTTGGCCACATCATCCTCTTCACACAAAATGTGCCTCTCTTAACAAATTGGAGTTTTATTGGGCTGGAAAGTTTTGAGGGGTTCTGACAGGATTTCAGGTGTTCAAGCTTCCCTCTAGGAAATCCCTAAGTGCATCATAGAGGCCTCTTTGCAAAACACTTGAACACTTCATGGGTTGTAGGAAAATGGTTTTCTTCCTGAACTCTCACTGGGGGATTGGAGATACAGATGGATGAAGTGGCTTGATAAAAATCCCTGGGGTGGCTGTGGCAGGGTTTAGATTTAGGAGGTTGGACTAGATGACCTCTAGAGGTCCCTTCCAACCCAGACATTTCTAGAATTCAATGATTTAAATCCAGACTGTTATTGTATTAACCAGTTCACCACCTCCAAGTACTGGGTTGAAGGATGAGGCCCTATCTCCCAGTCAATGGTCATCACATTTCATTGAGCTGAGAGAGGATTTTATGGTCTTAAACTTCTGAAAGGTCATTTAATTAACAAGAAGAATGCATTTGGCACTGGACCAGCACTTAGAGCCAGTCTACCTGCTTGAGATCTGATTCTGAGTGATGTGACAGTGACATCAGAAGCAGCCAGTGGCCCTGTGTCCCAGAGAACACGTGGGGGCAGCTGAAGGTGTTGGCAGGATCCCAGCAGGATGGTCCCAGCAGGGCTGTGCTTTCCTTGGGCTTTCTTGCCCAAAAGACTTTTTGCACAGTATTGGTCAGCACTTTCCTTTTGATGGTTATCATCTTTGTCATGGCCAATAATACTTTTCCTAATATTTCATTTTCTGGAAGGTTTTTTTTTTCTTAGAACAGGAACTGTCAAAATTTAAAAGAAATATATATGTAAATACACAGATGCATATCCATCCCAAGGCATTCTGTTCCAAATTGACAGTACTTTGAAGGTGTGAGGCTCACCTTATAAAATCAGTTGAGCTGTATTTTATGTTCTATTTCAAGGCTGTTTACATCATTTCAGAATTTCTTGGTAAGCCATCAGCAAACATTCCCACTCTTCTGCTGGCAAAGCACCTTCACTGGACCAGGCTTTGGGGGGATTCCACTGAAATCTGCAATTTTCTCCACTGCAGCTTGACTGTTTGAAATCAACGTGGATGGAATTTTCCGTGTGGCTGAAAGAAAATCTGTTTGAAGTGGGGATTTCTGTTTATTGCTTTGTGTTTACCAATTGCTGTCTAATAGCTGTGCTTTCCAATTAATTACTCCAGTAGCCACAGGTTCCTTTCCTCCCTTCCCCAGCTGTGTGTGCTGCAGAGGGTCTGCAGAGCAGATGTGTTGTGCTGAACATCTCCTGCAGGCTCACTCCCCGAGGTGCTGCTTTCCAGTGGGCAGTGACAGCATGCTGAAAAGCCAGTCTGGATTTCTGGAGAGAAGTTCTGTCAGCAGTCACCAGTCACCAGGATCTCCCCAGTCATGAAAAGCCAAATGCAAGAGAAAGTTTGCAAGGAGCTGGAGAGATTTTTCATCCATCATTAATGAGATGATTTAGGTCGAGGAACATTAAGGAGAACGAGCGATGCTCAGGAGAGACCTCAAACATTAATGGATGCAGCTTAATTCAAAACTCCCTTTCTGAGGCCATTTAAAAAGTGATTTATTATCATCAAACACCTGAAAATGTCTACAAGGCATTGCATTCCTCCAGCCAGATCCAGAAAAGCCATTAAGCACATGCTCAAATAAACTCGTTAACCCAGCAGTGCCTGACTCTATGAGCTGGGGAATCATTAAGGAATCACCCCACACTAATTTAAACCCACTTGTATTTCTACAGCAAGACTCACTCCAGCTCTCCTCTTACCCATCTTCCTCATCATCCATCCATTTTCTTAAATATGCCTCAGTAATTAGCAAACAGCTCCAACCCAAAGTGATCCTCGTTAGACCGAGGAAGTTTGCAGACCGTTTTCAAATTAGTCTTATTAAAATCACAATTAAAATCACAGAGCATAGACTCCTGGGAGAATTTAGGAGGCCAGAGTCCATTGTACATGGTGTAAAACCCAGTGCAGGTGAGAAATCCTGTCAGAGAACTCTTCCAGAAGGACAAGCTCTTGGCAAGAGGTTTTCACTCCACATGGGGAGAAGTAACAGGAGACACTTGCACTTTACACAGTCACCACAAGCTGTAGCAAGCCCCTGCTCCCCTGCCTGTCTGCTGCTCCATGGAAGAGGAGAAAACACTGCCCTGGACCTTGGGAAATCCCACCCTGCAGCCCTGAGAGCTCAGCCAGGGAGCAGAGAGGGAACCCCCATCCCTCGTGGGGCTGACAGGGCTCTGCAGTGGGAAAGCTCCCTCACTCAGATGGAAAAATTCCACACTAGCCCTGCACGGTTCTGGTGCATGAAGGGTGTAAAAAAAAACCCCAAAGAACATCCCTAAAATGTAAAACATCTTGGTCTTTTAATAATCCCATGCGGTATGTTTTCACTTTAGCAATAATTGTATTTTCTTTTTGAGTATTTTATTTAACAACATTGCAGGGCCTGGCTAATCTGTTCCATCTGCTGAGGGAGTGAACAATGTGCTGAGCACAGGAACAACTGCTTTTATCAGGCTGGGGCAGTTTTCAGGAGCAATCTAACACCCTGAGTGATTCCCCCAGGGGGGGGAAAAGGCAGCCTCACCTACTGGATGCTGCAAGCACAGCCACTGGGAAGGTGCTGCTGAGGGAATTCCGTGTCAGGATGCATCAGTGAGGCAGCAATTGCAGGGAGACAGATGGAAGTCCTGCAAAAAAAAAGGAAAAAAAATAAAATTATATACATAAATATATAAAAATACAGAAATTCAGCTTTTCTATAGCTGATACAGAGGGTTGTAGTGGCACATTTACATTTTAGATCAGAATTTTCCAGACTAAGAGGTCTCACAATGAACATTTAACAGCTTTGCTGGAGCAGCCTCATCAACCCATCCAGGCTGTGACACCAACCAGGGCAAGAAACACCCCAGTAGAACAGAATACACTTTGAGATTCAGCTGAAAGCTCTGTGGCAAGATCCCTCTGCTGGGGAGGTGTCCAGTGCAGCCCCTGGGCAGGTGTGGCACAGGTTGGGATGGCTGGATGCTCCCAGGCAGATGTTCCCTGCAGGCAGAGGTGGTGCTGAGGCTCTTTGGCAGGGCCATTGATCCAAAGCAGCTGCCAAACAACCTGCTCTGTCAGCTTAAAAGCTGCTTTCTGTTTCCTGAGGGGTACAAAGCAGTCCAGGTGTAGTGCTGGGAATCTGGCTGCAATAACCTTGCCTCCAGATCTCCCCCTGTGGAGAAGGTAGATGTCACTGATGAACTGCAGCTCCCTCTGGAAAGCATCATCCTCTGCTGTTTACTGTGCAGTGACATGGGGGCTTAGCACCAAATAGGTGCAGATAAAACCTGGGAGGGTGAGAGCCAGACAAAGAGGGAAGATGGAGCTGCCCTGGCTGTGGTCTGGCCCAGCTGCTGAGCAGGACAGGGAGGTGGCTGCAGGAAAGCTCGGGCTGGCAGTGGTGCAAAAACAAACCTGGGCTGTTGTGTACCTTAGAGTATACATACCCACATACCTGGGGATGGAAAAGGAGCAGAAAATGCAAATATTTATAGGAGAAACAAGGTAACTCTTAGAGCAGTGAGCTGGGTTTAAGACATTGAGCTGCCTGAATAGATGGAGCAGCCAGAAGAAC
Organism: Ceyx cyanopectus; assembly: GCA_013401355.1. NCBI lineage: Eukaryota > Metazoa > Chordata > Aves > Coraciiformes > Alcedinidae > Ceyx > Ceyx cyanopectus. The sequence goes on from VYZU01037765.1 coordinate 134,618, forward strand.
TGCAGCAAGTGCAGGGAGGGATTAGTGGGTGATGTTAGTGAGGTAACTGGGTATTATCTAATTAACAACATTATTTGGCAGTTTATTCCTGGAATCTCTCATCTCCACACACGGCCTGTAAATGCTGCTCTTCTTTTTCCCTACCCTGTCCAAAGTACTGTGTTTGGTTTTCCATTCTGCATCATTTTTTTGCAGAAATCCCACCTTTTGCTTCGGGAGCAGCTTGAATAAAAAAATCCACAGAAAGAAAGAAAACAACCACACTGGGAGGCCACATCTTCAGCCCCAGACAAGCCCCTGCTCTCTGCTGACACCCACGGTGCCCTGCACATGTATTTGAGGTGAGGACACCCTGCATGGGGTGCAGTGTTTGTTTCTCCACCAAAATCCTTTCTGCTATTCCAGGGTGGAGAGTTTTGAGGGTAATGGAGAGGTGGTGAGAAGGGAATGCAAGAAACTCAGACAGACTGAAGCACAGGGAAGAGGAGGCCACTCCTTGCCCCCAGATGTACACACCTAACCCTGGGGGACTGGGCTTCTACAGAAGAAGGGCTGTAATCTGGATATCCCAAGCCAGATGAAGAGTTCCTCAGGCTTACAGACAGCTTTACTAGAAATAAAGCAGCAACTTGAGCAAGTGCACTGGAGAGAAGTGGGGTTTTCTGCAGCCAGCTCAACAACCAGATGAAAGATGCATTGCTGGGTGTCCCCAAGACCATGACAAAGTCCACCTACACCCTCCCAAGCCGGCCCCCCCAAGAGGAAGAAATTGATTTCATATCACATTTCACACTTCATTTACTCTGCCTCCCCCACACAAGGACACAAAAGCCATCAGATTTATTTACTGCCCAGCTCCTCGTGTCTTTGTGGCCCCTGGAGTGGCAGGGAAGCAGAGCAGTGTGGGAACCCAGAGGATTGAGATTGTTCAGTGAAGCTTGCCCCGTGGATGCAGGCACAGTAAATCATGCCTGACAGACTATTGTTGGAAGGGGGGCTTTTGTTTGGTTTTTTTCTGGAGTGGTGTTGGTTTTTCCCTGGGATGGCTCTGCAGTCCCTGAAGTGAGGGTGGGTGCTGGGGGGGCTGGGCCAGGGGCACGGGAGGCGAGTGTCCTGCAGAGTGGGGGGAGCCCTGGCACTGGGCCTGCTGCATCACAAACTCCTTTGAACATTCACATTCCTGGTTTTGTTTCCCCTTCTGATTATCCTCTAGCTGTAAATATGTTAATGAGCTTGGCCTCTCCTCCAGTGGGATGCAGCAGGGCAAGAGCAGAGATGGATTTCCAGCTCACCTAGAAACCTTCTCACTGGAAGATCCTCAAGCTCCCCCCATCCCTCTTCCTCCTCAGGAGCCTCTGTGCCCCAGCCCCTGCCCAGGGCGCCCCCAGCACTCATGGGCTCACCCTCTAGGGCTAAATGTGGCCCTTAAACCTCAGCCTTTGAAGGGTCTGGGCTTGGTTTGCACTGCCTGGAGGAGGAGGCAGGCAGATGAACTCCAGAGGTCTCTCCCAGGGCAGGTTCTCAGCTCTGTGGTGCTCCCAGGTCTGCCTGGTGAGGTTTGGCAGGTGGGAGCTGGGCTGCCTTTCACTTGTCTGGATAATCTTCCTGCAGAGAATTTAAACATCTTTGCAGAGTAGGAGCCACCAATGAGCAGCTCTGGACAGGAAAGTTTAGTGCCTATGATCAGAATGAGCCTGGCAACTCAGATCTACAAGATACAGCTGAATTCAACTCCAAACCCCAGATGAAAACTCCACTGTGCTTTTTCCTAAGCAGCCAGCTCTGGGGCTGCAGCTCCCACCAACACTGTCCTTCACAGAGAACAGCCCCAGCCCTGCTCCAGTGCCCTGCCCACACAGGTTAGCCCTTGGATCCCTGTGCCCACTGAGCCTTCTCAGTTCCCAGTCTCCATCTAGATGATCCACACGTACTCCCACCCTGGAGTGAGAGCTTCTCTTCTGCCCTTGCCAGCCCATTGCAGTGAATGGCTTGCGTTTTGCTGAATCAGCATTTCCCAGCAGTCAGCTCTGCCTCTGCAGTTCCCTGGCCAGGCTGAGCCAGACGTCTGCTGGCAAGGTTTTGAGCAGCCTTTTGGAGCCCTGGGGGAGGATTCCTTGCCCCAGTCAGCAGCTTGTCTCTTCTCCCCCCAGCCAGAACACTTCAGCAGCAACACCAAACAAAGAGTGCCCAGCAAAAGCAGCCCATTGCAGCTGTCATCTACTGCCACTTCTTTTTATTCCCTTAAATACAGGCAAACCCTTTTGAGCAGGGAAAAACGCTGGAGACTTTAAAAAAATAACATTTATGAGGTAATGCCTGGAAACACCCAGGGCAGGATTCCTCCTGGAAGTATTTGCTGGAGCAAAAAAGCCCGAGTGACAATACTGTGCTCGGCTGCTGGGCCAACACCCCTGCAACCCAACGACCCTGCAACACTGCAAGGTGCCAAACACTCCCCCGAGGAAACCTGTTGTTGGCCTGAAGAGCAAGGGGCTGGCACTTGAAGTGTGTGCAGGAGCAGAGCAGCATGGGGCAGCTGAGCACCCCCTCCTGCAATGCACCCCCTCCTGCAATGCCTTCTTGATCATGAAGGGTTGCAGGGCTTGGCTCCCTTTTTCTCTGCACAGTCTTCATCTGCAACCCATCTAAGAGGAATTTTTCCTTGCCTGCCTCCTTGGCTTGGATCTCTTTGTCTCAGCTGTGTGTCCTTCCTCTAGGCCCCCTGCCAAAGTCACAGATGTGCAAGATGGGAGAGGAAGACCAGGACATGGAGGAGCTTGTGCTTGAATTTATCAACAAGCACTTGACATCCCCACGGTGCTGTTTATTTCACTAAAATCCCACCTGTGCACTGCAGAGGTTTCAGCCAAGCCCAGCTGGGAGTAAAGCCAAAGGCTGAGTAGAGCTGTGGAGGCTTTTACACCTTCCAAGAGCTCCTCTGGAACTGCAGCTTGAGAGAAACCAATGCATTTGTTTCCCCCCCCCCCCCTTTTATTTTTATTTTTTCCTCATCTCCTCCATTAGATAGCCCAAATATCTTTGAAGCTGATGTGTAGTAGAAGGGGTTCATAACTACTAGTTATGAAGTAGAAATGTAGAATAATTTCATTAGATAGGTTTATGTGACTTCCCACCCACGCCCTTGAGTTTTTTGTTTGTTCCTAGTACTGCAAGAAACACATAAAGGGTGTTTCAGTGTAAATTAGACACGACCCACACACCTAGTATCTCATTAAGACCTGTCCTGGGTGTTATAATAGTTGCCAAAAAAGCCATTGTTTTTGGGTAGGTCCTTTTACAGTTATTTCTGCTGGGCACTGCCATTAAAAAACAGAATAAAGCAAAAATTCTGCAGTAGTATCAGTGAGGAACAGAGAAAAGAAATATGTTGGAATCAAAGACAACAAGAAAGGCAGGCCCTGAAGTAACTCACTGCCTGTGTCACTGCCATGGGCTATCCAACATATTTCCAGCCTTCTCCTCTCTTGAAAAAAAAATAACTAACAGGTTTCAATCAGCTGAAATGGTTTCTGGATCTCTGAGAAAAATATTTGCCTTTTTTTCCCACTGCTTTTCCTCCTTTCTCTTCCCAAACTGAAAAATCACCAGGTAAACTACTCCCAACCTTCTTTTTTTTTTCTGTTTTCAGCAGCAAGTATTATAGCTCGGTGACAACATATCAATAATTTCTTAGGGAAAAAAAAATAAAGAGGAAAAGCAAAATATTCTGATAATCTTTGGCACGAGGTAGTACACAGAATCTTGCTGTGGGAACACTTGTGGAGGAGCTGTATCTGTCTGCAGCCATCAGTATCCTCCTTGTCAAAACAAATGTGTTTATCTCTCTTGCAAAGCTTTGAAACATGCTGTAGGAGATGTTTTATACACCACACTAAAAGCCCACAAATCTAATCACTTACATTCTGACTGCAACAGCAAGGCAGGAAAATATACATCCAAAAAAAAAAAAAAGAAAACCAAAACAATTGTGTTGAGCAGAGCTTTTTTTTTTGAGGAGGAAAACCAAAGCATTTGGTAGCAATTAACATGCCCCCTACATTTGCAGTTTTAATTCCAGTGCAGATGCAGTGTTTTTATTCTAATAACTTCCCATGGTGCTCCCTTTTTCTGGAAGCTCCATGCCAATTAGAAGGTGATCCATCACCCAGTGCTACTGAAACAAAAGGGAATGGCCAACTTTCTGATACAGCCATGAAAAAATCCCAGCCACTCAAAGGAAGACCCAGGAAAGGGAAAAACGGAGGAAAAGGGGAAAAAAAATATATTTAAATCTTGCCATTTCCGTGAGAGAGAGCAGAAGAAAATGTTCTTTTGTGGAAGTGGAGTGAGGGATGGAGACAGTGTGAGGAGAGGGCAGCCAGATAGTAAGAAGTTTGACTGGGGAGTGCATCTTGCTGCCATGGCCATGTCTGGATGGGCACCCTGGGGGGCTCTCAGGGCTTGGCTGCTACAGCAGATGCTGGAGGGCTCAGCCAGCTCTCAGACACCAGCCCTGCTCTGCCCACAGTGAGGAAAAACACCATTCCAACTGCTCTGAGACACACCTCTGTGCCTCCCACAGACACCCCAAGCCTCGCAGGAGGTGGGCAGCTGGGTGGTGGTTCAGCAGCTTATCAGAAAGGGCTGATCTGCTTTTTCTTCCTCCCCCAAATGCTGATGTGCTCTGTAATGCCAACCAGCATCAAGCAGAGGTCCTGAGCAGCTCCTCTCTGCATGCAGGGCACCATTTCACCATCCAGGATGCTTTGGTCATGCTTCATGGTTCCAGGCAGCATCCCAACATACCCTAGAACATTGCAGAGAAGACAAGCTTGCTGAAGACTTGATCCCAACTGCCTGTACTCCATCCTAATCACTGCATGGGAGAGGCAAGGGAGAGATTTGGGGTGCATGGTTTTTCTGGACTACAGAATCAGTTCTTGCCTCTAAAATAAAAGAGAAAGTGTTGGGTTGCAAAGGGACCCACGTTCTCGTTCACACCCGAGCACTGTAGCTTACTCCTGAGACTTTAACTCAGATATGATGATAGGATGAGCATTTCTCCCCTTTGTCCAGCTGCTGACTGCACGCTCTGCCCCCCTGCTCAGAGACAGGATAAAGAGATGCAAACTGTTTGTCTTTCTCAGCATCAAACTGAAAAGATACCACAGCCAATCTGCAAGGGAGCAGCCACATATGTCCTCCCAGAGCTCAGTCAGGAGGGGAGAGGGGGGGAGTGCAGGAGAAGGAAAGGAAGGTTGTTTGTTTATTTATTTCTACCCTCTCCAAGCCTGTTTTCTCCAGGCAAGAACCCTTGCCAAGGCTATTTACAAAGTTCAGCCTGGGGATCGTGAGAATTGCAGCTGGGGTGCAGCTCAGCCCCACCACAGCTGTGTCCCCTGCCTGCTGCTCAGGACCTCTGGGGGAGGAGGACACAGGAAAAAAGACTTACTGGAGAAAATATGTGCTAGGAAAACCATAGTCACAACTTTGTGTCTTCACTGCCACCTGTCATTCAGACTCCATGATGAGAAAGCAGCTCTTAGCCTTCTAAGTGGTGAATATTCCTAGAAAGTAGAGCTGTGGATGGTGAATTCTTTCTGAGGGCCACAGGCATGAATCTAGCTCAACATCTTGCCTGGAGAGCACCAGTTTTGTAGCCAGCAGCCCTGTTTCCATGTTTCACTGTCATCTTGCTGGCATGGAGCTGTAGTTCATGAACCAGACCTGGAAGCACCAGAAAATGATGCAG
>VYZU01037768.1:13328-36402 GCA_013401355.1 Ceyx cyanopectus
AAAAAAAAAAAAAAGCACACAGAAATAGATATTTTGAAAAAAAAAACTGGTGAGACAGAGACATTTATAAAAAATTATCAATGTCAACATCTCTATCACTGATAATTATATATGGCCAGCAGATAGGACCTTAGAAATTCTGGGTGAACTCAACAAAATCATGTTATATCATGTACGAGTGCATACATATATATATGTGAATATATATATGTCCGTGTGTGTGCATTTGTGTCTGTAGTTTTGAAACTCTGACCTCCTAAGTAGCACAAACCCTAAGTTTTATCTACTAACTTCTTGCGCTGATACTGTGTCCAGTTCTTCATGTCCCAAACTCTATGCTAGTAGTTGGCAGGGGGGTTTAAAGAAAGATGAGTAAGAACAAGGACAGTGACAATTTTGAACAGCTATTTGTAGAATGGAGGAAACTACGTACATGCTTGTGGAAGGAAAGGAAATGCTGTTTTTAGTAGTTGTCAGAGTAGTATTTGGAACCACTGAAACCGAACCTCCTTGTGCAAGATGTTCTGCATGTTTGCACTAAAAGACAGCAACTCTTTGCAGAATTTGTCCTCCAAGTAGACAAGACAGAAGGCATGGGAGTTGGAGGATGCTATTCTTCTCATCTTATATGGCACATGACTATCTTTTCTTAGACCACATTTCCCTTTGATCCATGCATCCAGGGTCCTGCATCAGCAGTGCCCAGGCACTGACAGGGGTTAGCCCTGATAAAAGGTCTAGAAAAGGCAAGAGAAAAAAAACTATTATGTTCAACCCAGAAAGTAAGTGAATAGTTGAACTCCCTTTAGGGACTGGGAGACGTGGTTCCTGTTCCCAGTCATGGCAGTGCTTCCCAGCAGGATGCTCAGAGATGCTTTGCACTACAGAGTTGGTGAGGGTGCAGCCTTTCATCACTCCCCCATATTACTGCACCTCAGCACTGCCCATGTCCTTCCTGACAGATGCTTTCCTAACCTACTCTTGAGGTCTTTGAGATGTCACTTTTTCTCTAGGCAGCCCCTCCCACTATTTCACTGTCTTACTGTTAAAGTTGTTCTTTTGTACTGATATTTAACTGGAATCTTTCTTGCAGCAATTTAAGTCAATCAGGCCTTGTTCTTTGACTAGTGAGAAAAATCTTCAGGTCCATTTCAAGTCAATGAAGCCATTCCAATTTCTACCAGCTAAAGGTATAATACTAGAGTGTTTTAATTGTTTTCTTACACATAAAAAGTGCAAGTCATTTTGTGGTTTGGGTTTCTTAATACAAAAAATTAGCATCTAAAATTCCAGGGTATCAGTCATCCCAAGGGTCATACTTTCAGTATTTCTTATTTAGACAGATGAAGAGACAACCATTTCACAAGGACTAGGCACTCTCATAAGAAGGAATTTCTCTGTTATTTTAATTGTAGACTTAAATAATCTTTGGAAGAGGTCCTGCGTGACCTCATGTTTGTGTAAATACGGACTTGTTCAGTTGAAGTCTATGGAACTACTATATATAAATAACCCTGGTGTAAGAGAGGATCCAGTCCAGAATATGTCAGCTCTATGATATTGCCCAGCACCATTCTGGCTGGCCCCATATGCTTCCAAGTGTCCTGACAGAGGTATTTGCAACTGCTGTCGAAGCACTCAGATATGTGCTACAGTATGAAACAGATGGTAGCTCACTGTAAAATAATATATCCAAAGGTACCCACTGTAATAACCCTTCCGGTATTTGTGTCTTTGAGGTAAGCTTACTACAGATGTTAGCCAGAGGACATACTAAGCTTATTCAGCAGATGGCTTCAGGGAAGGTAGCAACTTCACTCTTTAGGAAATCAGAAATATATTACATTTATTTTTTTCTTCCTGAGATTACCACTTATCTTTGGATGTTACATGTTGGTTCATCAGGCTCTGTGGGTGCAAGTGTGAGTGTTCCTGGATTTTCCAGTGAGATACAGTGAGTTGCAGAGCTGGGAAGGCAGCCAGTGTGGCACCCTGTCTGATGCAGGTGCCACAGTAGGAGGACAGACCCCATAAGGGATATAACATCTTTTGTCAGCAGCACAGTTCCATAAAAGTGACAGCAGTGGCAGTCAGTATCCACCATGCCCAGCTGCCCAGTCCTATATATGACATAACATTAAAAAATAACAACAAGAACAACAACAACAAGAAAAACAACCACCCTATGCTGTCCCTCCTCATTAACTTTTTAAAGCTTCTGCTCAGTTTGTGGAATCACCACTCTATCACATGGTCAATAATGTATGAAATGAAAAACTCCTGTCCACCCTGAGATGAAAAAAGCAGAGAGAGATTTAGACTAACTGCTTAGTGCTATTTTTGGTAGTCCTGAATGCAGACACAATAAAAATAAAAAAAAAAAANTTAGTAGAACTAAAACAATATTCAATCATAAAAAAAAAAAAGAGCAGAGGCAAGAAAATGAAATTAAACCAAAAATGTGATCAAACATTTTAAAGACAGTTGCAGTGAGATATTAATATTAGCTCTGTCTTAATTTATTTTAGTCACCTGCTTGAAAGAGAGCCACAGGCCAGAGAGAAAGCAATGCTCTTTTTCCTTTTTAAAATTAATTTGTTGTTTACAAAGGCACGTCTCTTCTATCCCTCAAGACTCAGAACTAGGAGTAAATGCACACCTTCAATCCATCTTCCCATCACTAGCACTCTCCTTGACCTATTAACCATCTTACTGTTAAGGTCAGCTGAAGCATCTGTCTGGAGGTGCAACATGACAGGATTTTCCTGACTGTGCTCAGCACTCCAGGGCTGGATAAATATTTTGCCCTATGCAATTAACACATTCATGTAGAAATGGAGAACAATTAAGAAATACATTGCTAGCCCTTTATTCTAAGGATTAGAAAGTGCTTAGGTTTTGGCAGAACTGGCTAACTGGAAGAGGGAAGTAGCATTCTCAGAAGCAGATTTACAACAATAATCATAGAATCACAGAATGGTAGGAGTTGGAAGGGACCTTTGCAGATCATCAAGTCCAACCCCACTGCCAGAGCAGGGTCAGCCAGGGCATGTTGCACAGGAACAGATCCAGGTCTTGAAAGTCTTCGGAGCAGGAGACTCCACAACCTCTCTGGGCAGCCAGTTCCAGGCTTCATCACCCTCACAATAAAGAAGTTTTTCCTTATGTTGAGGTGAAACTTCCTGTTCATTACCTTTTGTCCTATCACCAGGCACCACAGAAAAGAGATTGGCCCCTTCCACTTGACACTCACCCCTCGGATATTTATAGACATCTGTAAGAACCCCTCTCAGCCTCTCAAGACTAAAAAGCCCCAATTCCCTCAGTCTCTCTTCATAGGAGAAGTGTTCAAGTACCTTAATCATCCTTGTAGCCTCTGTTGGACTCTCTCCAGTAGAAGATCCCTGTCTCTCTTGAACTGGGGAGCCAAATACTGGATACAATATTCCAAATGTGGACTCACTAATGCAGAATAGAAGGGGAGGAGAACCTCCCTTGACCCACTGGACGTACTTTTCTTTATGCACCCCAGAATGTGCCTAGCCATCATGGTATGATGTCTGTCTCCATTGTGACTCTTCCTGATGCCACTGCTGCTGAATTCTCTTGCAGAGGGAACAGCTCTGACAGATGCACACACAGAGCACCTACAAAATCAACTTTGGGTACAACCATCCCAGGGAAGTTTCCCAAACCAGTGCTGACCCATTCCTTTCCATGGTAGTGTGTCCTACTTCATTGCTAGGACTGTTGCCTGAGACAGGTCCAGCTTTAGCACAAGTTGGAAAATTCATTGTGGAAAAGCAGCAGTGAATGGTTTCTTCACCTTATGACAACTCATAGCAGATTGGTGTAATCTGCATTTCCAGCTACAGTTTTTGAGCAGAATTAATTGTAAATTACTTCTAGCCTAGTTATAATCTAAAATACCTCTTCATTTTGGCAGTAGAAAGGAACTGCACTTTCTGCATAAAGCCACTGCCTATAAAACAGAAGAAGGCAAAGCATGCTCAGTGTGGTGAGCAGGAGATAAAACAAGCTCCTTGGCACTGGGCAATGGCAGAGGAAGTCTGTTTCCTCCCTGATAGCTAGTTGAACATTGTTACCCTAAGCTGGGCTGGTTCTCCTCCCACCAGGCTGTTCATATACCATCTGTCCATGCTGAAAATTATCAGGAGCATTATGTTGCGTCTTCACTTATTAAAAGGATGAATGCAAACTTTCCAGAGCATGCACAGTTTTACAGCTTACTGCACTGGAAACTTTATAGCATTATGTCTGGTGAGGCCCCCTTGTCTCTGTTTTAATGCCTTGGAAATGCAACAAAGTAGAGCCAAGAAAAGAAAAAGTAAAACATGAAACTTTAAATTCAGGATCCACTATCTTTTCCTGCTTCCCTCCTTCTTTTACATAGAAGTAGAAACAAAACAAATGTATACTTATATCGTATTTTTAAAGCAAGGACTGGGTAAAATCTTTCCCACAAACATTTTGTCTGTGCTGCCTTTGAGGGGTGGAAAACCTTCAAAAGAAAACAATAGTGCTGGCACTTTCTCTTTTCCCCTCAGGTACCCCATCAAAACTTGCTTTCAGTAAAATGTGAATAGAAAACCATCTTCAGATACTGCCTAGATAAGAGGTGAAATGTAATTCTTGATATTAATATTTAAGAATTACATATATCTCCTGATGTCAAAGCAGTCTATTACCACCACCATTGTCTGCTTTCCTTTGAAGGGCAATCACTTTGATGGCAAGTAGACATTTCCTGAAGTATTGAGATGACGATATGCTGAGTTGACCCGTATCTTAGATAGTCCTACAACAAAATTGACCATACTAGAACAATGTATATGTTAGTTTAGATTCAGATTTCCATGTGCACCTTCAGGCTGGATGGAGAAATAGAAAGAAAAAACGAATTGCTCATTTTGCTCACAGAACGGAAAGACAGCAAATACTGGGCACAGGGCTGAGACTCCTAGTATTCAGATCACTGATTCAACCACTGACTCTTACTAGCATTTTGAGAAACATATTTTGTAATACCTGAATTTAAATCTCTCACTGCTGGACAGTTTCATTTAATTGAAAATAGGATATAAATTCATAAAAACACCTGTAGAAGTTCTAGAGCAACTTTAACAAGTGAGAATGGGTGAATATAATTTTGTTGAAATCATTGTATTTTTAAATAAAGTGGAAAATAAAAGAAAGATCTCCCTCCTATTAAATAATTCTTTGAACTATTCTACTCTATAGGGAGATATTATTTTATTAATTGTTACAGAAGACCAGTTCCTATTCTTTTCTTTCTGTCCATTCCATCCCACAAAATTTAGAAAAAGCAGACATATTTTAAGAGCCTTCTACAGAATGGGAGAAATTTTGTCCTGTAATTATTTTGTAGTGGACTTCACAGAGGGCTGCTTTTCTTTTTGGTAAATTTCCCAACAGCTCCTATTAAGGGTAAGATTTTGTAAGCTGTCTAGGCAGTGTTAGGACAATGCCTTTGAGCAGCCACACTTTACTCTGTACAGGCATTTCATGTGCAATAGCCTTACTGGACTGTGAGAGACTCATCTTCCCTGAAGCCTCTTGCTCAGATTACCCTTCTCTGTTTATTCAATTTTTGCTTCTCACCCAGATACAAAATACACGAGCATATGTCTTTCTTAGACAGTCTCTATTATTTTATAAAACCCAGTGTGAAACATACAGGAATTGATTGTGGTAGTTGTCAAGCCTGCAAGTGATTCAAGCATGTTTGCCCTTTCCTTCACTGCATTTTTGGGTGTTATATAAATACAACAGGAAATGTAAAATGCAGGTTAAGTAAGTCATTTTCAACACTTCTGGGTTTTTTTTCCAATTTGTGCCCTATTCTGGCATCTTTCTTTTTGAAACCATGTTTTGTCTGTCAGCTAGTGTTAGAATATTTGAGGTTTTTAAAGCCAAAACAATAGGTTCTGCTGTGTGTGTTATCTTCTTTATCAAAATCAAGTATTGAATCAGAACCAGGATCCATCCAGGTTCTTAAAAAACCATACTAGACACATTCCTCATTAGGCATCTGTTTATTCCAAAACACAAACACACAGGGGATAGAATTAGATAACACTTTTCTGGCTTACTAAATGGGTTAGACTTAGTAAATATGGTACTCGATTTTCAACGGATTCTACCATCTGTCAGCAAACTTATTGCTTTTAGCAGGGGTTTTTCTTGTGATAATTTCTGGGATTTTTTTTCCCTCTCTGTTCATGAATATACATGCCTACAAAGTTTAAGGGAAAAATTAATTAATCCATAAAATCTGAGTAGTGTAGGTTAGGTTATAATCAGGAGGCACAAAGGGACTTGCAAATTGTTATTGACAAGCAGCACTGTAAAAAAAATATAATAATTTTTTTTTAATATCTTAGTTGTGGAAAAAAACTGTAACTGTTTTCCAGGTGTGTTTAAATCTCACAGTCAGCTACGGGAGTGAATGGTGTGTGTGCAATGCAGCACAGCAGCAACTGTGTACATGGGCAGAGACTTGATGTAAGAAGAACGAATTACTGGGATGAGGCAAACCACCTAGAAACTTGTCTAACTGGGACCTCATTTCATGAAAGTCTAAGCATAACATTTCTGTTGTGTTTTCATACTGAAAAAAAAAATAAATTAATACACCTCAGGCCCATTCTGATGTTAAGCAGGGGTAGAAATAAATCACAACAAATTTACTAGCATGTAGTTTCACTCCTGACTGTCGTAGTCCATTGCCTCCCAGACACCAGTATCAGAAAAAGTGAGAGTCATCCATAGAGAGGTGACCCACCAGGTTCAAATCAGTCCTTGGAGACGTGAATTTAATGTTGTCATCCCAACCAGAAGCAGTCCAGCAGACCTTGTTAGCTTGCACGCAGCACCGAGTGACAATGCCCATTGGAGCTAGAATGGCCTCTGCTGGTTTGAATGTCCTACAACAAGCTTCCCTGCATGGTGTAGATACTTTGCTTCTACACTAGCACCTGCCTTGCATCCCACAGGCAATGCTATGTTGATGTTGAAGAGCTTGAGGTATTTTGTTACTTCAAAAGAAAAATTTGGCCATATCCAAAAGAATTGAAGGGTTTTTCAATAATTTCCATCAAATTTCTAGTCTTACTTTTTGACATACACATTGTATGTTTAGGAAGGTATGAACTTTGGGAAGAAAACAGAAACAAAACAGAAAATTAGAGCTGGGCAGAGAGAAATGTAATGCAATTTAATAAGAGCAAGTGTAAGGTGCTGCATCTGGGGAAGAACAACCCCATGTATCAGTACAGGCTGGGGGCTGATGGACTAGAGAGCAGCTCTGGAGAAAGAGACCTGGGGGTCCTGGTAGACAGGGGGATGACCATCAGCCAACAATGCGCCCTTGCGGCCAGGAAGGCCAATGGCATCCTGGGATTCATTAAGAGAAGTGTGGCCAATAGGTCAAGAGAGGTTCTCCTCCCCCTCTACTCTGCACTGGTGAGACCCCACCTCGAGTACTGTGTCCAGTTTTGGACACCCCAGTTCAAAAAAGATAGAGATTTGCTGGAGAGAGTCCAACACAGGGCCACCAAGATGATTAGGGGAGTGGAGCATCTCCCTTATGAGGAGAGGCTGAGAGAGTTGGGGCTCTTTAGCCTGGAGAAGAGGAGACTGAGGGGAGACCTCATTAATGTTTATAAATATGTTAAGGGTGAGTGTAGAGAGGATGGAGCCAGACTTTTCTCAATGTCGTCCAATGACAGGACGAGGGGCAATGGGTGCAAGTTGGAGCACAAGAGGTTTAGGCTTAACACAAGGAAGAACTTTTTCTCAGTGAGGGTGCCAGAGCTCTGGAACAGGCTGCCCAGGGGGGTTGTGGAGTCTCCATCTCTGGAGACACTTAAGACCCGCCTGGATCTGTTCCTGTGTGACTTGGTCTAGGTGATCCTGCTGTGGCAGGGGGATTGGACTAGATGATCTTCTAGGTCCCTTCCAGCCCCTAACATTCTGTGATTCTGTGATTCTGTGAAAGGGCAAAGAAGAATGAAGACCTGATCATTCTCTTGAGTGGGGGAGATAATAACAGGGAGATCTTGTGTTTTTACTCCCAGTTTCAGCTGGTTCTGGTACACAGTATGTCAGACAACAGTACTCTGGGGTTTTTTTATTCACAGTTTCACACCATTTGTCCCCTTGATCAAAAAAACTCTTTTAGCCTAGGAATAAAACAAGGAGAGCAAGGTATGACTTAACCATTGACAGCTTATGCAGAGGAATCAGCCTGCTGAGATTTGAGAAACGAACAGTGGCAGGGAAATGGATTTGGGAAGTAAAATGGCAGATAGTCAGACATTACTTATAGATAGGTGCATCAGTATATCCACACCATTAAGCACCACTGGAACAGGCAAGCCCAAAGCTTCTAACACTTCATACACTGGTCAATGAACAAAAGTACAGAAAGTAATCAGGAATGAGATAAAGGTTAGCACAGAGTATAAAATATTAATACAGGGGACGAGTAGGAAGATTATAGAAATGATTGTGAGACTGGAAAAAATAAGAGAAGGCAAGGTGAAGAATGGAAAGAGGGGTGAATGAGATGTAAGATAAATGGGAAGACATGCTTAATATACATAAAGAAACAAGAAATGACACAAGACATGGAATGAGAGATAGAAGGGGGAATATATTGCATTTGTTTACTCCTATAATTACAAAATGTGATGGAGAAATAATCAGATATTTATTTTCCATGAGAATAAAATATTCCATAATAAATCAAGACTACAGGATGAAGTCAAGGAAAGGAGGACATCAGAAGGCTTGAATTAATTCCAAGTATCAAAGACCCATGCCCTATTCATAAAATAAAATAAAAAAAAAAAGGAGAAAGATAAATGTAGATGTATTAGCAAATGTACTGCAATAAAAAAAGTCTTTAAATTATGAAGGGAAAAAAAATTAATCAGAAGGTATCAAATGTAATGTCTTTACTATTAAGAAGGGATTTGATCTGACAGCAAGAAATCATTCCTGAGGAGACCAGCTTCATAGCAAGTAAAGCTGCAATGGGGAAGGGATGTGAAGCAAAAAGGGCAATTAAAAGCTCTTTTAGGTTTTTTTTTGAAGCTGGGAAACGTGCTTTGCCTGTGCTGGGGGTTGCCAGTTAATGGGTGGGCTGCTGAGGGAGCCTGGGCGGAGCCAGCATCACCCACTGTTTTTCAGCCCACTGGGCTATAAGAAGCCTCAGGGAGGGTGGTGACTAGTCACTGCCCACAGAACATGGGGTGAACAGTGAGGGGCGGTTGCTGGAGAGATTTACAAGCTCAGTGAAAGAACAATGGTCTCCACCAGTCAGAAGATAAACAAAATGACGGTGTGAACCCAGACAGAGCTCCCAGGGAAGGATGCATCTGTGCAGGTCGCAGGCTGCAGGGAATGCCACAGCATGTCCATGGTAACAGGGAAGTGTGTGGTGTGAGCAGGTAGATGATCTGCTCAGCTGAGCAGCACAGCTTTGAGGTGGGGTTGCAAGGCTTCAGGCCAAAGCAGAAAGACTTAGGAGCATCGTTGAGGTTGAAATGGAGAGAGACTGGTGAAGTCAGGCTCTGCCCTCCCTGCAAGGGAACTGGGAGCACCTGCCAGAGATCACCCACATTTAAAGGGCCCCTGTATCCTGCCTCTCTCAGGTGGAAGACAGAAACACAAATGGAAGGGGTGAGTGGAGGCAAGTTTATGTCTGTGGCAGAAGGCAAGTGCTCTCCTTGCCCACCTCACCTCCCCAGGTGCCTCTGAAAAATAGATAGGAGGCCTTCCTGGAAGAATTCCGATCTAATAGGCATATAGATAATAGGCATCCTGTTACAGAGGTCTTACCACAACCAGATAGGCCTTTCAGCAATATGGCAAGCTCTTCCACAAAGAAGAAAAAGGTTCTAGTTGTTGGTGGCTAGGTCCTGAAGGGAACAGAGGGCCCAATATGCAGACTTGACCCTCATTATAGCAAGTCTGCAGTCTACTTGGAGCCCAAATCAGGGATATCACTGGGATGCTCCTATACCTGGTGCAGTTGACAGGCTACTACTACTACCCATTTCTGATCTTCCAGATAGGTAAGTGGGGGAGGAGACTGTATCTCATAGTCTGAAGGGAATAAAGAAAGACTTCAAGGCCTAGGAATAGTTAGTGAAAGAGTCTGGGGCACAAGTTATTTTCTTCTTCTTCCATTTTCAGGTGACAACATGAGATGAAATAGAAAGATTCAGTCCATAAATGCCTGGCTACAAGACTGGTACTACATATAGGGTTTTGGGTTCTTTGACAAAGGCTGGTTTTATAAGATATCAAACCTGATAGTAATACATGGGAAAGGTTTATCTCACAGGATAAAGCAATTAAGCAAGCTGGACATCCATAAATCCATGGGTCCTGATGGGATGCACCCGTGTGTGCTGGGGGAGCTGGAAGAGGTCATTGCTAGGCCACACTCCATCATCTTGGTAAGTCATGGGGAATAGGATAGGTGACTGAGGACTGGAGGAAAGCAAAAGTTACTCCAGTCTTCCAAAATGGTAAGAAGGAGGACCCGGGTAACTATAGACCAGTCAGCCTCACCTCCATCCCTGCAAAGGTGATTGAAGAACTTTTCCTTGGCACTGTCTCTAGGCATATCAAGGATAAGAGAGTCATTAGGGGCAGTCAACATGGCTTCACCAAGGGGAAGTCATACTTGACAAACCTAGTAGCCTTATATGAGGACATAACCAGGTGGATAGATGATGATAAAGCAGGGGATGTGGTTTATTTTGATTTCAGGAAAGCATTTAACACAGTCTCCCACAGCATCCTCACAGCTAAACTGAGGCAGCGTGGTCTGGATGATCGAGCAGTGAGGAGGATTGTGAACTAGTTGAAAGAAAGAAGACAGAGAGTTGTGGTCAATGGGACAGAGTCTATTTGGAGGCCTGTATCTAGTGGAGTCCTTTCAGAGGTCAATACTAGGACCAGTACTATTCAATATATTTATCGATGACTTGGATGAGGGAGCAGAGTGCACACAAAACTGGGAGGAGTGGTTGTGCTGTCATCCAGTGAGACCTGGACAGGATGGAGAGTTGGTTGGGGAGAAATTTAAAGAAATACAACAAAGGCAAGTGTAGAGTCTTGCGTCTGGGAAAGAACAACCCCATGTACCAGTACAGGTTGGAGACTAACCTGTTGGAGAGCAGCATAAGGGAAAGGGACCTGGGAGTCCTGGTAGGCAGCAGGATGACCATGAGCCAAGAAGGCCAATGGCATCCTGGGCTGTATTAGATGGTGTGTGGTTAGTAGGTGGAGAGAGGTTTCTTCTCTTCCTCTACTCTGCCTCTACTCTGCATTGGTGAGGCTGCATCTGGAGTACTGTGTCCAGTTCTGGGGCCCTCAGGCTGAGGAACCTGGGTCTCTTTAGCTTGGAGAAAAGGAGACTGAGGAGTGACCTCATTAATGTCTACAAATATGTAAAGGGTGAGTGTCAGGAGGATGGGGCCAGGCTCTTCTCAGTGTCATCCAATGACAGGACAAGGGACAATGTGGAACATAGAAGGTTCCACACGAATATAAGAAACTTATTCATAGTAAGGGTGACAGAGCCTGTAACAGACAGAGCCTGTAACAGGCTCTCCAGAGATGTTGTGTGGTCTCCTTCTCTGGAGACTTTCAAAACCCACCTGGACTAGTTCCTGTGTTACCTGATATAGGTGATCCTGCTCTGAAAGGGGGATTGGACTAAATGATCTTTTGAGGTCCCTTCCAATCCTTAATATTCTGTGAATCTGTGTGAATTCCTCTTATTCAGACCAACACTGGGTAAAGTAATCAAGTGAAGATAACATTGGATGAAAGTGCTGTCAAAGAAAATATTGGGGAACACTTGCAAGAGAAAGCCATAGTGACAGCTCATTTCATTTACAGCAAGCATCGTAGACTCAAGAAAATCACCAGACTGCTAACCTCCCAGCAGCATGTCATGGTCAAAAGACCTAATACAAACCACTCATGGGTGAACAGGGAAATAGAAAGTAGGGTTATGCTTATAAATTTACATATGTAGTCAGTAAGGGCAACAGCATTAGTGGGACGTGCTGTTTGTTTACTCCACCTACTCTTACAGAGGACAATAGAAGGTTGGAGAGGACTTAAATTGCAGTTACATTGATGCTGTGTGAAGTGGAGAACATTCATTGGAGTGAAGGAGGGAGTGAACAGCCTATTCAGAAGAAGAAATGAACTTTCCATACTCTCTCTGAGGGAAAAAATTTTTGAGGGCATTAAATTGTTTAGTCTTGCAAATCGAAACATAATACAATGCAGTGGTTGGAGGCTGAGATCAGTCACATTCATAGTGGATTCAAAAAGCAAGTTTAAAAGTGTGTATTTTTCACAGTAATAGTAATTAACCACCAAAAATAAATGGCCAGTGGCTGTGGACAACTTTTATCACTTGAATTCAAAACTGAAATTCTCTTGAGAGACATGCCACAGCTCAGGTAGTCTAACCTAACCTAAATGTCTGGATAAAACTCTATAGTTCAAGTCACCCTGAGCATCAAGCAAGTTGTCCCTTCTGGTGTGAAACTGTATAAATCTATGAAACACCAGTCAAAAGTCTGAAAGAGTTAACAGGTTTGCCATATGGCCTCTGCTGACAGGAGATCATTGTGGAAAAGGAGCAATGTTTGTGACACAGGCCCCTGAAAAATGTTGATGCAATAGATTATTCTGGCAGGAAATACAGAAAGAATATTGGATTTCAGAGGGAATTACTGGGAAAGGGGATTATCTGAGACTCAGAAGCTTTATTTTTAGGGCCAAGGTTTGTTGTGTTTATTTATTAAAAGGTTGTTTAGTAATGCAGTGGTATTTGACTATGATACCAGGCTTGGAGAGGGGCAGTCAATAACAAGGCAGAGTGGATTATAGTTGAAGCTAGTGCTGATATACTACAAACAGTGAGTGAGATAGACAGATCAGTGTCTTGTAATTGATTGTAAAGAAATGTAAAGAGATGGAGTAGAAGGGAACAAGCATCCTCAGCAGGAGTAGAAGAGGAAGGGGTAGGGGAAGGCTAAAAGAGAGCTATAAATTAAATGCTAATCCCTTTGACAGTTTTGTTGCAGTTATTAACAAAAATGTAGAGAAGTATAAAAAGGCTCAAGAGACACATCCTCAAGAGGTGTTTCAGTGGCATCAGACCATAAGTTCTGAACACGGGTACTAAATGTGTATCCTTGGCAGTTACAAAAATGTTACTGCATCCCTTTATTTAAACAGATGTAGAAGATATTTAGTCTAGCCTGCTTCAATAAATGCAAGAAAAGAGCATGTATATACTTGTAAGAGCCACGGTTTCTATCACTCAAATGCTGATGTACAGACCTCAAGTTAATTCACAGAGCTACTATAATTAGGAGAAAGGTTGATGCAGAGTGCTTTGTGGTGGAATGTCTCATCCAATTCTTGATGTTAACATTCTTGTGAACACTTGATTCCTTAAATGGCAGAGTCTGGCCTGAAGAATAACAACCATTTGAAAATAGGCTACGTAATATTTAGCATAAATTTTAATGCTGCAAGGGTCTGTGGAGATCACTGATTGCTTATCACAGATTTCCAGACAGCATCACCTTTCATACGGTGGTTCCTTCTGAGCAACATTCGGTCAAAAGCTGGCTTGAAGCTGAGGGTAGCCTGATGGTGGATTTCACCTATGATCTTTCCTGAGATTCTGGGATGCAATGTTGCTAAAAATTAGTATATTGCAAAAGGTAAGGGATGAGCAGGCTATTTGCAGAGCCCCTTCCATGAGCAAAGCAGCAGTGAAACCTTCTTGCAGGAGAGAAGTGTCCCTTCTCCAGGTGTTAGCAAGGCCCCATGGGAGCTAAAGCCAACACCACCTGTGTCCAGTCCTTCCTGGTGATGCAGAAGAAGCCCAGCCCTCCCTGCTGGTATCCCTGCTTGGGGGTTTAGACAGGACTTAATTTAACCCTTTGTCATGCTCCATCTGATGCACCTTGCCTGTATTTTGGTGGGTTTTTTTCTTCCTACCAAACACAGGTTTTATTCTTGTTCAAATTGTTTATCCCAGTGGACCTAAACTTTTGCTCTGTCCCCTGCTGAGTTCCTGAAAGATAATGAAGTAAGTGATTTCTGGGTAATTTATGCAAAAATTTATATACTGAGCTGCAGTTTAATCAAACTCCTTTGCCTTGTGTAGTATAATAGCAATATCTAATGAAAACATATGAAGTATGTGTTTCTTAATTATCTCAGACAGCTCATTTTGATTCACTTCCTATTTAAATCCCCAAATTCCTATCTTCTTGCATTGTAAACACTTTCCTTCCTATCTCATCAATCTGAGTTATGTAAATGATGTGGGGGTGGGGGTACAATTAAATTTTTCCTGCAGTGTTACCAAAGGCCCTATTCAAAAACATCTGACTCGAGTGCACACAAAAAAAAATCCCTTGTTTTTTTTATCTGAATGATAAATAAAGTTAACATTAAGTCACAAATAGTGATCAATACCAATGCAGCAATATTACTGAAGCCAGAACATATGAACTTCTAGATTAATTATTTAGAAGAAACAGACATTACAAAACTGCCTTTGTGATACTATACCAGAGATGTTTAATATTAAATAGATGGAGCACTATGGCCTCAACTCTACTCTCACTGTACGCCATTAAATCAGGAGTATCCACTTTGCAGCCAGTGGAGCTACAGCACTGCAATTTGGTATTCGAGAATCCAACACTGTTTTCTGTGGTATGAGAGAGACAGTTTTTCATAGCAGAGAAGGAAAGGAAAATGAAAAGCTAAAGTAAAGCTAGATAGCAACTGTTCAGTAAAATTACTCTATACCAGCCCAGCATGATAGTTTAACTTCCACCTGCAGAGATGCAGATAGATTTTTTGCTGCACCCACCAATAGTGAACTTGTCGTTATACATGGTGGCATTAATGCATCTAGGGAAAGTGCCAAGGAAAAGATACCAGGGCTGATGCCAAGTCAGTATATAAAGTAATTGTGAGTAGTTGACAGTCTGTCATCCACAGTGTTCCTGCTTTGAAAGATAATTCTTTCCCAGAAATAATTCTAGGCAGTTACAGTATGAGTGTCAGTTTCCTTCCTTATTTCCCAAGACTATAAGCTGCACATACACCATCACCAAAATGTAGTTACTTCTCTGACAAAACTGCAAGAAAAAGGTACAAGGCACTACTATACCAAAGCAGAAGATGAAAAGAGCCCAACCAAGAGCTCTGCAATGAACACTGAGAAGCTGACAGGTTTCAGCAGTTCTGTTTCATATATATAGAGAACAGAGTTTTGGAGAAGCTTCTTGATGAGAAAGAAGTCAGTTCTATTTACACCAGATGAAGTCTGCCCCCTGCTATCTAGAATGAGCCAAATTATCTTCTATTTGGAAAGAAACCTGATGAACCAGAGAGCAAAAGCATAGACATTTGAGGTGTATGAGGTTTTAAATCTTGAATGCAAGACTTTAAGATACTGCCTCATATCTACTAATTTATTTCATTGTGTCTTCTGCCCCCTTGCTCTTCTATATTAGCATCAGGTCATTTCCTTGTCTGGATCCACTCCTTTCCATCTCCTATAGTGTTATCTCAGGACAGGTCATGAGATCACCATCCTTGTCACAAAACTCATCTAGAGCTACACTATGTCTACTTAATACAGAGGTCCTTTTCTTCTTACTATTTTTCAGTTCTTAGCAGTAAGATGTTTACAGTGAACCACAGAGTTTAGCAATGCTGGGAACAAGCAATTTGTGAAGGAAAAATTAACAACAGATCATGGAACAGTGCCTGTAAGGAAATTTTTATCAACAAAGTATCATTTAATTCTAAATTGGATTATTTCCTTTAAAAATTGCCTTACAATGAAAAGCTTTTTTTTTTTTTTTTTTTTTTAATTTCTCCTAGTAAATAGTTTCTACACAGTAAACAGATCAATTAGGTAAGTTTTCAGTCTCTCCTGGAAGAAGTGTGGCTGATACAAGTGGAATCCAATTCTCCAACTAAGCTCCAAGGACGAGCTGTGGCAGGACCTATGAGTTAAATACATCAGTTTTGATACATTTACCCTAACAAATCATTCAAATGTATATCAAATTGTAACTCAATGAATGAAAATGTGTGTAGATGTGTCCCTTGCATGCTTTGAAGGATGGCAAGATCTAAGTAGGAACTAGCAAATTGCAGGCAACAAAGACTGAAGGGTCACTCCTGAGCTCTACACCATATATGAACCTTGTCAGGTGAGAATGACAGGTTATTGCTGGGACTGGTGGAATGCTCCCTTGCATGCTCTTTCTATCTTAAAATTTGGGTGCCTGTAGGCTTGGATCACTCTTTTCATCCACCCCCAAAGCTTGCAGAGGCAACATCCTCCTTCAAGCTGACGATGTTGCTGTCTTTGGAAAACGGCAAAAATGTCAGTGTCTGGAGAAGTAATTTGAAACTCTTGCTAGCTAGCCTAAGGAAGATAACCTAGCAACAGCCTCTCCTTTCAACTAAATGTCTTCCCAGCAAAGCATTCAGGGGAAAGAAATGTGAAGAACACTGAAGGAAGAGGAATGGCATGAAGCAGGTTATGATAAAGGGAAGAAGCCATGCAGTAGTGTTTTCTGGTTTGTGCATTTTATGTGTTATTGAATCAGCTGCTGAGTGCTGCCTGCCGTTTCCAAGAGAGAAGTGATTATACAGAAGGTGAGGGTACAACAGAGGTCAGGTTGAGAGGAAGAGATACAAGCAGACCTGTAACCATTAGGCCATTAATTCCTTATATCCTGGAAGCAAGTCTAGTATCCCTGAGCAGCATTCCTTAGTTGTTTAGGAGATGGGTTTGAAACCTTCTGGCAGAGAAAGACCCATCTGTTAAAGCCTGTCATGCCCAGCAGCCCAAGAGGGGGGAGGCTGTTGTGGCCCCACAACCCCTGCACCAGCCAGCAGTGAGGCTGAGCATGTGTTCCCAATGGGTTCACATACACACCACATGTACACATACATACATACTGGTGACTGGCCTCATGGATCAACACAGAAAATACAGCACTTCCAAAGACAAACAGCACAATGGCTTCATCCTCTTCCTGAGATGCACCATGTCCTGTTGGCAGCCAGGCGTGTGGGTTGCCAAGGCCTGCAGCCCCCTTTAGTTGCTGATGCAAAGCTGTCAGACCCTCTGGTCTCTTGTTGGCTTCCCAACCCCTTATAAAACTTGCTGTCAAGGTCCAGCTTGGTGTTTGCTAGCAATCACACAGTGACACATGTACCTAGACAGTCTGCATGGGCTCTGGCCCCTCAACTCGCTGGCACTCCTGGCACCTGGGCTCCTGTGACTCATGACACAATTCCAGCAGCTGGCCGCATACACATTCATGCAAGCAAAATATCCCTCACTTAGAAAAACAGTTCAAAATACAGTTTAATAAGAAAATAGGGGCAGGAACTCATGTCTGACAAGGGTACTGGGGGTCCTCCATCTGCCCTCTGAGATTGTTTGTGTCACAAGCTTTTTATCCCATAATTCAACACCATCCTCTTACAGGAGCTGGTCCACAGAAAGTGTAATAACCAATTCTCCTAAATGAAGACTGGCTCAAGACTGGGAAGATCAGTGACAAAGATCTCAGTGTTTCTCCATCCAAAATGACTGATATCTCACAGTCTGTACTAGTATGCTTTTGTGTGTGTGTGAAAATGGGCAGATGGATATCCTTTTACTAGCTTCTTCAGAAGAAAAATTTCCTGTGAACTCATTCATTATTACCTGTCAGAGAACCAAGACAGAAGACATATAATAGTCTCAGTATCTGCTCTACGGAAAAAAACTCCAGTAAGACTTCACCCTGGCTTAGATGCAGAGGACACAAAGCTGCAGCAGACTTGGCTTCACTGGTTCTGGTGCTAAGGCATACTACAGGTCTCACTAAGTGTGCAAACAGGACCATGCTCATCATATATTGGGATAACTTGGGTTCTAGTCCTGTAATTCAACATATAGCCCCAGGCCCTTTCTAATACACTCCAACCAGTTCTGGTTCTGAATACAGAGCTGGCATTTTACTTCAAGGCTTCTTCAGAGCACTCACTACCATAGCAGTGGTTCAAAATCTTTAATAACTTTACCTATATAACAACATGATGATAGAATTATCTCATTTGACTAGTGAGTAATTTAAAGAGATTAAGATGAAAAAAAAAATAATAATAAAAAAAGCCCATTAATTTCAGGTGCCCACTTTAGGATGTCTAGGAAATAATTTTTTAGAGTACTTAGCATAATGTAGCTGTATACACTCAGTATCTTCGCTGCAGCTATGAGTGCTTAGTAGTTTTTACACAGAAATCCTAATCTAAGTTAAGTACTTTCAGATGGAGGATCAGGTCATTATTGGCCACCTGTGAAAGAACTGATCTGAGTGATTGCCCAACATTAAACCAGTATTTGGTGGTGGGATGAGGGAAAGAATCCAGAGTTTCTGTGAGCTGCTTTCCCATGAAACGATCACACTTCTCCTCTCATGACACCCTGCCTCAAGCACTGCTTGTGTCCTAACAGCAGGTACCATGAGAGCCAAGGCAATAAGCCTTTTCCCACACAGATGTAACATATTACTTCTGCATCCTCCCTTCTATGAATCAAATGAAGCAAGAGGCCTATGGAAAGCAGGAGGTGATCGTGTGAGTATAGACTATGTTGTTTTACAAGAGCTCTGGTTAAGATTTCATAGATGGCCACTCATTCTCCTTATCCCTCTTTCCTAATCTCTGATCTTCTAATCTCCTTTCTCTGAATTATGTTACACTTGACTTTACAACCATAAAGAACTCTAAATGCAGTGTTTCTCCCTGATATAGTAGAATAGCATCAAAACAAGCACTAGGAATCTCTTTGCATTTCAGAAATACACCATTTAAAACAGTGACTTACAAAGGACAAATACTTTTGCAGTACTGTTGATATTTCTCTTGAATACTTAGTGAATCTGGGGCTTGTTAAAAACACAGGTTTTCTGTAGACATTGACAGTATTGTAAACCAGATCATCTCAGCAAACTCTGGGTGGGTATTCTGCTGTATCACGGATATTCAATTATGAAATTCATCAAAAATTTATCTCATCTGTTGAAAATGTGGATTTAAATCTCTCATTTTTGTTTTCATGACATGCCACTTGGTCACAAACATCCCATCTTTTTTCAAGGCTTTTTTTCTGATGCTGACTGAGCTAAGTGTTTTTAAAAATGTGCATGCTTTCCAGATAGTAGAAATGGCAATACTTACACTTGGTCTTTTTGAAACCAGATCATCCACATAGACATGATACCTGTCAAGCAGCACCAAATATCAGTGATTAGTAAGAATCTTAATGTCAGACACATCAATTCCTATTTTCACTCATAAAATAGCTAAAGAAATCCAGTAATCTCACTTTTATGCATAGAGATAATAACAAGAAGCGCTCATTGACTCAGACAGTAGCCACCATTTTGTATTTTCTCATCTGATGCATGAGTGTCTCACTTTCAATATGAAACACAGTGAAATTTTGTGAAGATTCACAACAAATATAGTTGCAATAGCTAGCATGCATGTTGTGAATAGCAAAGGTATTTAAGTCTGACATTAACTTGGAAAAATTAATCTTGACTGTGGAGGTGGAATTTCATCATTTTGACTTAAAAATAAAGAGAAGAAGGAGGAGGAGGACACATATGGGAGTAAACAAAAACAAAATTATCTGAGCACAAAGGAACACCGAACAAATGTAAGCAGGTTTTGACACACAGGTCTATTGCAATTACAGTGGTCAGCAAGAATGAAAGGGACACTCACAGTAGCCAGAGGTGTCATACAAAGCAATGGAGACCTTCTTTGAGAAGCTGCATCACCCCTAGGACACCCTCAGCCCAGAGATGTATTAAGGTGACATGAATTAACTGCAAGTTAATAGAGAGTTTACTGGATTGTGACATACATGTAGGCCATTTCTGAAAAATTAATAATCTATAGTTAGCATCATTAAACACGGGATAACCTCCTCCCACAACAATAACACTGGCACCAGCATTTGTCATGTTTCCCAATATGGGAAATGTCACTGAAAATATAAACATGACAGCTTGGTAAATAGCCAAAACAACTCTTGCAAGTTATGCCTGTGTCAAGAAATATTTTTGACCTGATTTGCACAGTATGACTGAGAAAAACAAATATTTTATTTTTAAAGTTTGCTGGAATAACAATGAAGTGATCTGAAACAGATCTGCAAGTGACAGTCTGTTAATTTAAAAGTATACAGTATGATAGGGAGCATCTTTTCCAATTAGCCAGCCGTGACTGCATCATATTTTGAAAAGACTGAGAAATTGCACTAGCTTGGCTATGTCAGCCTGCTAATTCTCTGAAATAAATAGCCAGCAATTATCTCATACAGCTTTACAGATGCACACTTCGGCCATTGGTGAGGGCTTGACAGTAGGCTGTATGGCCCTGCACTGTACCGGGCACACAATGAGTGGCACAGGCTGCAGTTTTCAGCTAACTAGAAGAGTCAAAGACTTTCCTCCCTTCTGGAATGAATGCCTTTGAAATAAAAATGTGGAGTTTAGTCTAAAACCAAAATATTTCTAAGCATATCTTACTAACTCCACAGAAGTGAGGCTATGCACAGTAATAGCAGAGAAAAAAAGTGTTTACACACCAAGAGACATTTTTAGTTGCTCTGTGTGTGTATTTGTTTTGGTGTATCTATGTACAGACATACATGCCATTTCTCTTGCAAAACTACATCTATACATTGTGCATTGCTATATCCAGGAACCATTTTAGAAAGACACAGAAAAAAAACTCCAAGCAAGTAAAAAAACTTCCATTACCACCATCACCATAGAATGAGAGTTAGAAAACAACAGAGGGACTATTCAGAACAACAAAAAAGTGACTCATTTCAGGATGTCTGTATATATCATGACAATAATATCTAATAAGATTAAGTGTACTATTCAATAATTCACTGTGTAATGAGATAGAATAACAGAGTAATGGGATTTATCAAAACCCAAGCCAGTGCAGTATAAAACATCTCAGTTATTTAAAACGCATTTAGAGTAACAAGATCTATTGATTTTAAAGCCCCTCATGATATTGTGCTATTGTGAACTGCCACGATCTATGGGTTATCTGAAGGGAAAGCTGTTAACTTGACCTTTTAAAACTTTTTTTGCCAGTGACTTTCAAAGGGAGATTATCTCTGTGCACTAGGCAAAATATGTAAAAGCAGGGAAGTATGAAAATACATATTCGTAAGCCTTTCTGAGANTGCCACTTGGTCACAAACATCCCATCTTTTTTCAAGGCTTTTTTTCTGATGCTGACTGAGCTAAGTGTTTTTAAAAATGTGCATGCTTTCCAGATAGTAGAAATGGCAATACTTACACTTGGTCTTTTTGAAACCAGATCATCCACATAGACATGATACCTGTCAAGCAGCACCAAATATCAGTGATTAGTAAGAATCTTAATGTCAGACACATCAATTCCTATTTTCACTCATAAAATAGCTAAAGAAATCCAGTAATCTCACTTTTATGCATAGAGATAATAACAAGAAGCGCTCATTGACTCAGACAGTAGCCACCATTTTGTATTTTCTCATCTGATGCATGAGTGTCTCACTTTCAATATGAAACACAGTGAAATTTTGTGAAGATTCACAACAAATATAGTTGCAATAGCTAGCATGCATGTTGTGAATAGCAAAGGTATTTAAGTCTGACATTAACTTGGAAAAATTAATCTTGACTGTGGAGGTGGAATTTCATCATT
Organism: Ceyx cyanopectus; assembly: GCA_013401355.1. NCBI lineage: Eukaryota > Metazoa > Chordata > Aves > Coraciiformes > Alcedinidae > Ceyx > Ceyx cyanopectus. The sequence goes on from VYZU01037768.1 coordinate 35,244, forward strand.
TTGACTTAAAAATAAAGAGAAGAAGGAGGAGGAGGACACATATGGGAGTAAACAAAAACAAAATTATCTGAGCACAAAGGAACACCGAACAAATGTAAGCAGGTTTTGACACACAGGTCTATTGCAATTACAGTGGTCAGCAAGAATGAAAGGGACACTCACAGTAGCCAGAGGTGTCATACAAAGCAATGGAGACCTTCTTTGAGAAGCTGCATCACCCCTAGGACACCCTCAGCCCAGAGATGTATTAAGGTGACATGAATTAACTGCAAGTTAATAGAGAGTTTACTGGATTGTGACATACATGTAGGCCATTTCTGAAAAATTAATAATCTATAGTTAGCATCATTAAACACGGGATAACCTCCTCCCACAACAATAACACTGGCACCAGCATTTGTCATGTTTCCCAATATGGGAAATGTCACTGAAAATATAAACATGACAGCTTGGTAAATAGCCAAAACAACTCTTGCAAGTTATGCCTGTGTCAAGAAATATTTTTGACCTGATTTGCACAGTATGACTGAGAAAAACAAATATTTTATTTTTAAAGTTTGCTGGAATAACAATGAAGTGATCTGAAACAGATCTGCAAGTGACAGTCTGTTAATTTAAAAGTATACAGTATGATAGGGAGCATCTTTTCCAATTAGCCAGCCGTGACTGCATCATATTTTGAAAAGACTGAGAAATTGCACTAGCTTGGCTATGTCAGCCTGCTAATTCTCTGAAATAAATAGCCAGCAATTATCTCATACAGCTTTACAGATGCACACTTCGGCCATTGGTGAGGGCTTGACAGTAGGCTGTATGGCCCTGCACTGTACCGGGCACACAATGAGTGGCACAGGCTGCAGTTTTCAGCTAACTAGAAGAGTCAAAGACTTTCCTCCCTTCTGGAATGAATGCCTTTGAAATAAAAATGTGGAGTTTAGTCTAAAACCAAAATATTTCTAAGCATATCTTACTAACTCCACAGAAGTGAGGCTATGCACAGTAATAGCAGAGAAAAAAAGTGTTTACACACCAAGAGACATTTTTAGTTGCTCTGTGTGTGTATTTGTTTTGGTGTATCTATGTACAGACATACATGCCATTTCTCTTGCAAAACTACATCTATACATTGTGCATTGCTATATCCAGGAACCATTTTAGA
>VYZU01037769.1:0-27419 GCA_013401355.1 Ceyx cyanopectus
GTGGTTTTCTTTTTCATTTTTTTACTTTATTTGTTTGCAGCCAATTTAAGTAGGTTAATCACAATTGGGAATGTGCCTACAGGTAGTATAACTTTAACTCCACTTTACAGTCCATCAATAACAGAAACAGGACTCAGAAACAGCAGCTGAAACACATCGCAGTTTAAAAATTGCCATTTCCCCTGCTAATCCATTATTGAGACAAAAAAATCAAACCTGTGAATTCACAGTGGAAAGGGATCTCTTTTCTTTACAGATTAAGCAGGAGCTGACCAAGTAAAAGCAAATGCCTTTTTTCTTGTTTATAATGGTCATTCACTGTGTTTGGTTACTGTCAAGAACTCAATAAATGTGTTTAACAAGTTCACAAAGCTCATGTTTTATCTTCTTGCACAGTAAGGGATTTGGGGTTTGTTTGTTGGTTTGTTTTGGTTTTTTATCTGGATAGGGGGTATCCACATTCCATCCTACTGCCCACTTTACAACCCATAACACATTGAAGGCTCATAGAAAAATAAGGTGAAGCAAGAAAGTTCTATACCTGACCAACGAGTTGTTCATACCAAGTGGAAAAAATAATAATAAAAAAAAAAAGCACTACAAGAAGTGTGAAGAAATTGAGCCACTGTAAATATGTTATAGATGTTTCAGGCCAACTAGCTTAAACATGATAGACACTATCTCAGCTTTGGCTGAAGAAAACAGTGTGGGTAGAAGGAAATTCTTGAGTCTGCATTGCAAACAGTGGCTTGGAAAGATTGCAGCTCTTCATTTGTGACAAAGGGAGAATTATCAGGAAAGATAAAATGTGCACAGGCTGACATTCAAGGGACTCTCAAAGCAGGTACATAGATGCAGATGGAACCTTTAATGAACTTGAAGTTGTCAGCAATTCAGTTTCTCAGTGAAAGGTGCAGAGAATCCCTAGTGAAAGAGCAGCAGTTGTCACAGCCCATCCAGAGCACAGTGATGCTGTATTTGTAGCAGGGTCCTGGGCTGATGACCCTGGCCCAGAATCCTATTAGCAGGTATCTAGCACCTGATCCTTATTTCCTTTAGAGCATTTCAAATTACTTTTCATACACCAGCTTAGCACTAAGCAGTGATCTGAGAAAATCCACAAAACACTGCCACAGAAAGTCACACAGTGGCTATTACCCTGCAGATTAATATTGCCAAATACTGCAGCTGCAACAAGAAAAAAAAAAAAGAAAAAACCCACACACAATGAATAACCAACCAAAAAAACTCCAGTCACACATATTTAGTATTTTTGAGTTGCTATGGTGATCTATAACATTTAGAACTGTGGTGTTGGCATCATTTCCACTACTTGTTTGGGTGATGGGGTCTTTGTGAAGCTTCTCCTGGGATTGTTAAGGTTGTAAAGTTACTGAGAGCACAAAGTCCACAATGCTTCAGTCTGTATTTTTGGACACATATCTGGCAGTTGTTGATCCAGGTTTGGCAGTGACAGAAGGTAAGGAAGATAAACCAGACCTCCATTATAAAACTCTAATAAGTAATAAAAACTGTTTTCTAATTTACTGAAAGTTGATTGAAGGGATTTAAGAGGAGGGAGAGATATGATAGAAGGGACTAGTCCTAGGAAGAAGTAAAGCTGTGCTTTGGATTAGGTGAGGCTGTAATATAGAAGCTCTGCAAATAGAGAAATAGAGAAATCATACCTGGACACTGCAAATGTATTTGTCAATGTTTCCAACTCCATTTTGTAAACTAATAAACTCCAGCTTGCCATTATTTGTTTAGGTTTATGTTTTAATAATAGACTGCAGCAGAAACAGACCAAACTAAAGCTTAGGATCAAATAGCCTGCATATGTCAGAAGCACTCAAATCTAAACATCTAGCTCCAGTTTTCAGATGAGGCTACATATCTGTGTCAAGAGATACTGAGCATGCCAAGAAAGCCTCACCTTATCACAAAGCCTTTAAGCAAAAAGATAAAGGCTCAGTATCAACCAGCTGGCACAGTCTTCTGGTGTTTATAGTCTACACTGCATGGCAAACCAGGCACACAATAATCCCTCCAACTTGAGTGCTTTCCATCCACAGCACTCACCAGGAGCCTGGCTGCACACAGTGCTCAGCACTCAGTTCTTTGCAGTAAGAGCTGAATTTTTGGCCTGGATACCAACCCTGACCCATTCAGATTAGGAGTGAGATTCTTTGCTGGTGATAAAGCTCAGTACAGGGATATGATGCTTGGCAGGGAATATAAACCTGGCAGTTGTCCTTGATGAACATTCAACACCAGAGGCAGCATCAGGTTGCCATGACATGATGATAACAGGAGTTAAGAACCTAACACTGAGACAAAATGCTCAGATTTGATCTTCTGCTGTCATGTTAAGAATATGACATCAAAACAGGTACCAAATTTATCAAGCTCCTTTGATGATAAAAAGCATGAAAAAATCCACATTTACAGATCTGTAAAAGCCTCTGTTTCAAGCATTATTAAAAAAGTATAATAGTCAAATTTTGTAAGCTCTGTTTTTCCTTTAATCAAAAAAGTATTTCTACATAGAAAATAAGAACTAAATAGGATCTGTGGGATGAAGGGGGAAAGCAAAGAACTTAAGTGTAATTGTACCTATAGATACCATACATTCCTGCCCTTCTACCATTCTAGTCCAGTCTTGAAAGTTGAACCAGCAAGTAAACAACTAAAGGATCTGCCTAGAAAAAATATAAAACAAACCCCTATAAATAATAATTTAAAAAATCCTCTCTCACCATTTGCAACCTCTTGCTTTTCTGCAAAGTGTATACTCTGAAAGGAGACAAGGGAAGTGGTGTTGGTAAACTGAGACCCGAGATCAAGGCACTGGCAGCCTCCAGCAAGACTGGAAACAACTTCACTTGAAGATGTGAAAGGCTGTTCTCTCCTCTTCTGATCCAGAAACTCAAACTCACAAGCAGCTCATTCAGAAAAATAATTTGACCAGTAAAGATCAGGAGAACTTAATCACCTGGATGGATGTTTTTGTGGCTAGCACTGCTTTGAGTAGCCACACACTGCCCCACGTCTTGGCCTCAAGAAATGTCAACAATAACTCTCCATATGACAAGTACTAAACATCCAATGATGCTTCAATCCATAGAACCTTTCAAAACATTTCATCTAAAACAAAGAAAAAAACGCCTTAGGATGATACTTCAGAATTCTTCCTGTTTCTGACAGACTTGCCTTGAACTCTCCCCATTTGAGTTTTCACACCTTGCTACTTCCAACACCAGCCTTCCTTTGCAAAGCTACACCAGCTCTGAGAGCCCTGCAATAAAGGCTTTCCTCCAGAATGACAACACTGCCACAAAAATACAAAAACAGGCACGTCTCTTGATATTAACTGTTGTGGAATCAACGTGTTTCAGCTCACATTAGAACATTTAAAATAATATAAAGAGCTGCTACATCTGTTAATTGGTGAAGACAAGCTAGAAAGCAAGATAGGATGATTGCACCCAAAAGGCCAAGACCAGAAAGCAAATACAATGACTACAAATACTTCAGATATTCCTCAGATCTTTAATATTAAAGGAGGAGGTGTCCATATTTTTTTTTTTCTTTTAAGGTATTAACAATACTTAAATTCCATCAAAAACCTGAAACTTCCCTCAGCCACTGCTTTCAGGAGCTGAACCTTCCCCGAAAGTCAAGAACTGAAAGGAAAAGTGTAACTGATCAATATATTTTATTGCAAATACCAGAAGGGCAGCCAACAAACAGATGCTTTGCATATATTGCTATACATGTCAAAGTTTTAGTATTGGACACCACCCAAAAAAAAAATTTCAGATGTGTGGTTCCTATAGTCAAAACACTATAAATTTCTCAGGGAGATCAGCCATAACTGCACCTTGTTTTGATTTTTTTTTCTATTAAATTTTATTCCCTAGATATAACGACAAAGTGTAGAGAGTTTGCTGTAAGAAATGCTGATTTATTAGCAAATGGCTTACTGCAGCTCTCAACAGCATCCTAGAAAATTATTCAAGAAGCCTGTTTGCACAGCAAAGAACAAGAACCATTTATAATGTGAAACGTAATGCAGGCAAGCATTTTTCTGTTTCCCACAGTGTCAGGCTTCTGTTCTAATAACTAAAGATGTGTCAAGCACATACACAGAACAGAAAATGAAAAACAGAACAAGAAGTCTTCTAAAGATAAAAAAAAAAAAAAAAAACCCTTAGTATTTAAATAGAGCAAAGAAAAAAAGTCCTCAGAAGAAATATTACAAGAACAGAAAAAAAAAAAACAAACAACCAAACCAATTGAGTAATTTAGACAGATGCTCCCACCCTGTAAGGACAGACACAGCTACAGTAAAAGAAATTATTAATAATGAAAGGGGAACAGTTACAGCTGCAAAATATTACAGATGTCCCATTAGGAAAGTTAAGGTTGTAAACTTCAGCCTTGAGTGGCCATTCCCAGCACAAGGAGACAGTCTACACAGAATCTACATATTTAAAAACACTCATGAGGTCACCCCTCTGGCTCCTTTTCCCCAATTTTTTTACCAGTTCAGCATTTAAGAGGCAAAGCCACCTCCTCTAGCACCAGCACTGCAGACTTGAAGCCTATCAGACTCTTGGGTAACTGGCAGATTTAACTTGCAGGATGAAGAAGTGATTGTAAACCACACATGGTAAAGAGGTAGAAATATGTTGACATGAGGATATACCATATTAATATTCAAATACATGATAAAACTCTTATGAAGGTGTGTTAAGACAACACAGAGTCAGCATAACAGCAGAGAGCAGAATTCAGGAGAATCACAAGGGGGAAGATCGATCCTTTCCCTCTGTCCTGAATTTTTCCTTTAATGATCCAGGATACAGCAGCAAGCTGATTTCACAGCTTTCTGCCTCCTTTCACACATAATTTAAAATGTGGCAGCAATAGGAATAATTGTGACATTTTCAGACATCCCTGCCAAAGTTTTGCCATACTGGAAGCCTCGTTCATTAAACATTTATTTATATCTGTGTTCTATGAGTTGCAGAAAAGTTTACAGAAATGGAGCTCCATTGACAAACATTTCACCCAAATGCTGTCTGTGTTCCTCCAACACAGATGGCCAGCTGAGATACTTGCATTAAAAACCAAATCACTGAAACTCTGCCATACCCTAAGCACTGGCAAGACAGATTGTTCTATGTGGCCTCTCCTTAAAGCGTGTGAACTAATTAAAGCAAACACCTCCTTTAGAGATCTTAAATAATCTAGCCCAAGTTACAGACCAGCAGAACTCTGGCTCTATTTTTGTCTTAATAAATCTAAGCATAATTTAGTCCACAAATAATGAAGCAGGTACAGAATTACTCCAGACTTCCAGTTTTGGTAATGGACTCTTCCCCCACTTATTTCCATGTCACATGGTTTAAAAACAGATAACTTCATAGGCAATATACTTTGCTGTAAGCATGGGAAATGCCAGACACCAAAGTTGTTACCCTAGGTAAAATTTCTGTAGGGGCTGTAAATGAGCTGAAGTGTCAAGACAGCAGTGCCTTTTGGCAGGCTGAGACAGCTAGAATGAGGAGGAAAAAAAACCCCAAACTTAAAGTAGGTGAAATGCACCTAGTCTTCTAATAAACAGGTTTTCTGCTGAAGAATCTTCATTCAGCTTTGTCTCTGTTTTTTCATTACACTGTGCCAGGGAGGCAATGAGTGAAAGCTTCAATCTCATTTGGGGTACAGCTTCACTGTGGGTGTGCAGCCCTGGTGTCTTTCAGCTCAGAGCCCACCTGCCTCCTTCCTCCCCTGCCTCATTCCTGCTCTGGCAGCTCAGCCAGCTCTTTAGTTTATCAGCGTGGCTCTCAGATTCTTCTATTCCCATGTACTTTCTACACACAGCAAGGTAATTGCTCCCAGGCCAGGGATATATTTTCCCACCAATCATTCAGAGCCCTGTTTTCTCATTCTCAGTTTACAGAGTGATTAGCCCTATCTTTACAAATAAAAAAAATCTGAACTAGATGAAAGAGGTTGGCTCATAAAGCAGCGAGAGCACTGTCTGGATTTCCACTGCCCATGCAGACAGTGGCTGCATCACACTAAGGGCAAAATGCAAGCTCAATTCTGGGAGCAAAGATTGATATTGTTCCACAGTTTGCTACCAGCCAGCCCCTGTGATGAGCATTCAGGATTGCTCTGCTTTCCTGGGAGCTACATTTCACAGGAGGCTCATCTGCACAAACCAATGCCTGTGGCTGTGAGCCTGAGAGGAGGCAAGTCCCCAGCAGCCTGACTGCACAGCCCACAGACACACACCAGCAGCTGGTACATGGGGACACTGGTGTGATTCACCAGCTTGCTACGCTGCAAATGAAGCAAAAACAAGAGATCCCACCAAGTGCAACACTAAGAATACACAGCCTGCCTTTGCTTCCCTGCCTCAATGCTGCCATGGCAGGCTTCACACATTTCACCATCAGCTGGATCACAGAACAAAGCCACATAGGCTACAGGCTAGCCCACCAGCCTGTCCCACTGCCCACACCCCAGACAGGTACTGGGGACAAGCCTGGCCTCCCTCACCTCTGCCATGGTGTGTTTATATCCACATACCAGTTTCAGTTTGCACCAGAGAAGTGTTTCTGCAAGGCTGGAGATGACATATTCCATTCTGTTGTATGATTTTCATTCACAAGCAGGGCTTGTAACCATGTAAACAAAAACCATGGGAAATCTGGAGCCTAGTTCAAGTTTAGACAAACTGTACCCAGCACAAACCTGTTTGTGCTCTGTTTGTCTACTAGATGCTGCTGTGTGATGGGGAAAGGATGGTGATCTTGGTACCCACATTAAACTGGTGAAAAAGGAAAGCACTATCTCAGAGACATTAGATTGGTTGACTACAACAGTTTGCTTTCTTGTGATAGTTGTTTGCATGATTACTACGAATTTTTTTGATGTTTTACTACCTCTTCATTTTTAACATCTCAATAACATCAAGTTCTTTTTCTTCATGTTTGTCATTTATTTGTAGTTTTATAATTTTCAAAACTTAATGAGAAAGCTGCTTGTTTGGTGCATTTAAAGGCTAAATATGAGCCATGGAAAAGACACCAAGTTTCCTTAACTTTGAAGAATTTTATGTAGACTCCAGGAAGAAGGAAACTCAGTATCAGCTTCATGCTTCTCAAAGCCAGAAACACCAAAAGAGACAAACACTAAGCAAAAACTTCTTCAAACTTTACAGCCTTCAAATATATCTATTCTCTTAATAGAATTTACCTTTATTTGATTTACAAAACAGAGCACAGGAATAATGTTCTCTGCAAGCAGCTCCATAAATCCTGTGAAATGACTAACAAGAGACACACAGCAATGGAATCGAGTTGCTTTTATGGTCTAGGACTTGTCACTGAATCAGAAGGTATTGTGAAAAGGTAGTAAAGTCTGCTGAGTGATTGTGACATGCTGGAGGTAAGCTGCAAGATGCAAGCCCTTTCCATTTCAGGAGTGGGCATCTAATCATGGTGAGCAGAAGAAAAAAAAATTCAGAGAAGATGGACTTCAAGATGTTTCTCTTAATGAAAGTTTTCACATCAACAGTCATTTCAATGCTAATGTCAATATTTTTTGGAAGAAGTAGTACCCTGTAACATTCATTAGGGATGTCATAAGCATCCCACAACATATGGCATCTCAAATTCAATCACTTTCTATTCAAACCATGACCTTGAATAGGTTTTTAAAAGAAGGAAAAAAAAAGAAAACACCACAACAGAAACAAAGCTCCTTTTGCTGATGTTATGGTTTAGTATACTACTGAAATTCAGAATTATATCAAAAGAGTTTTTGGTTTGTCTCAGTTTCTATTTTTTAATCAAATCAAGAAAGGTTATGAAGGCTTATTTTTAAAAGTAGCAGCAGTGGCAACATCTACTTCCAAGGTCTATTTGCACATAAATTTACACTGTATACATAAAAAAAAAAAAAAAAAGGCATTTTGAAATATCTTAACCAACTATTGGCTGGATTTGGTTTAAAGTAGCTCTATTTGCAAGGCTAACATATCCTACACAGCCTGGAGCTCACATTTGTCTCTAGATTGTGATAACCTCATCACCCAGATGTACAAGCCACTCACACTGACCAGGGGTTTCCTCACTGCAGCCACCTGCTCTGCATCCATTTCTGGACATCAGCCTTTTTCCAGCTCAATCCATGCTGGAAAGACAGCAAGCATTACAAGAGTGCTTCTAGGGCAATTTAGGTCCTACAGCTGCCTAATTCAGGAAACTCAATAAACCCTTCCTTCTAGATTTTTTCATTTTGAAAGCACTAACTGCACACAAGGATTATTTGGCAATACTTGTTTGTCAGACTGAGCTTTTCTTCTGTGAGCGGCTTTCCCTATATTATTTTATCAAAAGCTCCTAGGGTATTTTGCTTATGTGAAGATCTAAAAATCTGATTCATTCTGTATCAAACATGTTATACCTCCAGAAAATAAGTTCTTTATGAATGATATCTTATTGCAATTTCTCCACTTGCCACAAGAATAGAGCCCTACAGAGCACAGCCCTGCTGCTGCTACACAAATATATATATACACATATATAAATAATACTGGTAATAGCAAGCATACAATTACCCTCTTTTTGCAAATTCTTCCTAAAACAGATTAATTTATAGCAATTCAAACACCTATGCCTTTAACAGTACAATTAAATATCAAACAATTAATGCAGTTACCATAGCTCTTCACTGAGCTTTGCTGAAATATCCAATCATTCTTGCATTTTAATTCATTGAAATATGTAATTATGCTTAGCATATGTCCATTTATTATGCAGTCACTGAAAAATCAGGTTCTCTTTGAACATATTCTCTAATTGATATGAGAAACACTTGCAGACAAAATAAGCACAGGAGCTGTATTCACACAGATAAATACACTAACACAAACCTCTGTTACCCTTCTTAATGGTGAGGAGAACATTATTTCAAGACAATCTCTCATGAAAATATTAATAATTTTCCTCTTAACTTTCAAGTAACCTACAAGCTATGGAAAGATCAAATGATTAATATTTTAGGAAAAAGAAATATTAATGAAAGAAAAATCCAGGGGAAAAAAAAAGAATCCAGGGTATATACCATGCAAGACCAAAAATGAACTGAAAGGGCTGACTCGTCTCAATAGCCATCAGTATTATTCATGGGAATAGAACTCAACAAGAGAAGCCATCTTTTAAAGTATTCTGCATTTGTAGCGTTATTTATAATATGAACAGGGCAGAATGAGAAGCTGACAGCACTGCAATTGGAAATATGGTCATTCCAGAGAAGTAATCAGCTTTCTGGAAAGTCCCCACAGCCTGGAGTTTGTGGGATATTTGTTCCACCAAAAGCTGTACTTGTAATCTGTGACAAATCACTGGCCCCTCTTATGCCTCTGTTCACACACACTAAAAAAAAACATGATAAAAGCCTTAGCACAGCAGGGTAGGGTTTATATAAGAACAGCTACATAAACAATGCAGATAGGGCAGTAATGGAAGTCCTTATAAAGTTATGGCTAGATTCATAGAACAGACAGACAGAACACTGCAGCATTTCCCCATCACCTTTTATTTAACACCTCCAGGGATAGAAACCTAATCCTCATCCAGTGCCACGAGGAACTGTTAGATATCTCTGACAAGCAAGTGCTGAGCTATCAAACTACAGCCAGCAATGTTCATAGATCAATATTTAGCATTTTAATAAGTTTCCAGATGCCTTAAGAATGTCATACCACTGTTTCTGGATAACTGGGGTAGAGTTCAGTGGCTGCTTTAGGGTTACTCACAACAGTAATTCTACCTGAACACCAGGTTCTATGCCCAAGGTGCACCTTCAGATAGTCATTTTCCATTTCCAGTTCATTTCACTGTTTGCCTATTTTTCCTCTGCATCTTCTCACACCCCACAGTGAGCATGAAGAACACTGAAAAGCTTGCTGAGCAAGATCAGGCTGTAAAAAACAGCATTCCAAAGTCTGCTTCATCAAAGCAGAACAGCTTTCACAAAAATCCACAAACAACAAACAAAGAATTATGAGAAAAGAAATATGTTACTTTAAAAGCTAAATGTAAGGTTAAAGGATTACAATAAGAAGGTAGTAAAACGAAAAAGAGAAAAAAAAAAAGTAAAGCAAAACCAAAAGTAACCATTCTTATGTCACATTGTTCAAGTAAGATAACAAATCCTTCTATTACCATTGAATACTCTCCTTTCAGGATGCTGTTCAATGCTGGCAAAATAGGAGGAAGAACAAGCAATGTCTGACAGATAAAAGTACACAAATCTAGTCCTTAAGATGACAGCCAGTACAAGTGATATGATTCAGCTTAATTAGCAGTATTTTAAAGAAATATTTGTGTCTACACAATTCTCAGAGGTGGAGGCCACTGAGGGGAGGTTGAACACAAGAAAGTGTACATCAGAATGCCCTGGGTTTTGTGAAACAAATCTCTTCTTCAGACCTCCACACTGTCTTTCACTGTGCTGAAGAGCTGTTGCCATGAGACAAATGTTGCCAATCTTTTTTTTTCCATATATTTGAAAAGCCATGTTCAGCAATGATCAGTTTTTGATGCTGACTTTACTGAGATCACAGAAATATGTACATGTGATAACATACAAATTACAGAACAACAATTAACAGAAGAATGAAAAGTATTAAGTACCATACTCATTAAACCACCCCTCAGAACAACTGCTTAATTAATGCTCTACAGTATGTGTATGATGTAATTCTAAAACTGAGCTATCCTACTGTACACAGCAACATACCTCCAAACCCCTACGTGTAATTTTTATTTTCTTCACTATTATTTGCATTCTTTACCTACAGAAGACAGAGAAGGCCACCTGCTCATCAACTGTGGTAATGCTTTTGCTTTTATTTTCAGTCAGCAGCTGCACAATGGCTGAAAATTAATTCCTAGCATTTTGCTTCCCCTTCTTATAGTAGATGAAGTATTTGTTTCTTCAGATGCATTTTGCCACCCCAGAAATATCTGCATTTGATCTCAATGGGAAAAGTCCTCTCTAATTGGTAAATGATTTCATGCTTCTTAGGAACAGAAGGTGATACAGAAACATAAGATGCAGGGGCTACAAGAGAACACTGCAGCTCAACTGGATAAGGTCATGGGAAAAACTAGCCTAATACCCTAGACTCCAAACAAAAACACATGAACAGGAATCCACAAGAACCAGCAAGTTCAGTGAACACATCTCACCACATTCACTGCTGTCAGGATTGGTAACAATGAAAAAGAGCTCAGGACTTTATTGCTGGAACTGCCATGTCCTGTAGCACTGAAACCTCCCCAGCTGGTATCAGAAGCATTGCACTGCCCCAAACCCTTCTCTCACACCCCAATACATTCACAGATCTTGCAAAGGACACTGAAGCACTGCACTCATCTTCTCTGTGACTTTCAAACACAAGGGAGATGACTCAGGGAAGACCTTCATTCCCATTCATTCAATAGTTGGAACTAGAGACAAAGCCAGCACATTGTTTCTAGTAATTGATAAGTATTATGGATGGACAGATTCTTGCGAGGAGCTTGCTGAGTCCAGGAGGAAAATAAAGAGCACATATCAAGCTAGGACTGCCCAGAGTGCACAGGGATTGGGTTACAAACAAGAATGCCTCAAGCCCAGTGTTGCTTTCTCCCACAGATTTTCATGGGATACCTGGGCTCCCATCTCTCCAAGAAAGTCAAATCCTCAGCCAAGCCCTTCTTTTAGAGAAGGTCAAAGAGCAAAGACATAGTAAGCAATCATCACTCTTCATAGTGCACTCAAATCCCCCCACAAAGGTACAGCAGCAATCTTGATTTGACCACTCATGAATTTCAATTCCAAAATCATTGTGAGAAGCAATATTACCTGTAGGGAGCTGAAATCAGATGAATCCACATTGTATCCTCAACTCCATATTGCCAGGACACCCAGCAGGCTCTCTTCTATTTTCTGAAACTTTCTCATGTGAAGCAGATGAGCAGAAATTCAAATCCTAAAGGAAAAAAAAAAAAACAAACCCAAAAATTAATCGAGATCAAATGGTTCAGTTTTTAAAGCACACAGAGTCAGATCTGTTTTTGTCCTCACTTAAAATCCTTTGAGCCAGCATATTTCAGTCAGGCAGTGTAAGCAGAGTTACATTTATTCATTTCTCTAATAGCAAATTTTCTTCTCATTGTGCATTTTCCTTCTTAATTCCAAACTAAAGTAAGTTCCATTCCACAATTTGCATACCATTCTAGAGTACGAGGTTAACATGGTTGTAAAAAGCTCATTAAATTATTACCTTGTGCTTTACAGTATTATGCAAGTGAGATTAACTAAAGATTTCTATTAAATCTGTGAGATTTTTTTTTCTTCTACATGTGCACTCATTTGTTAAGGTATCAGTGTTAATAAAAGGATACCAATTTCTCTCCCCTACTGCTCAAATAAATTACAACTTTTTTTTTTTTTTTTTTAATATACACACAGAAGTGCTCTACATATGGCAGTCAATGGTTATTCTAAAATGGCCAGGGAGATTTGTATATCACATCTCTATGCCAGAGTTGTTACCATTTTCATCTGGGTTTTTCATGTGTTAGAGCCCCGAGGATTTCAATTTTTTAGCTTGATACCATAATTTCTCACGTTGTCAGTTCCAAACTTGTGTATTGACAAGACTGTCAAGAATCTGCCTTTTGTGCATTTATTTTCTGTCTCTGTTAATTCAATGTTTTTCAAATTATGAGAAATATTCTTTATCCTTTGAGGTGTAAATAAATACAGTGGAGACAATGTATTCAAATGTATTGCTATTATAGTACAATTAGTTGTTTCTTTTCAATCAAGCTTTATTTTTACATGGCCCATTGGCATTCAACTACTATCCAGCTTCTTGATCCAGGACTTCAGAAGATGAGAACTGAAGGGATGATTTCATTAGATAACTTTCTATACAGTTACATAATTATTCTTTTGCTATAGAATGGATTATAAAGAAAATATCTTAGCATGTTTATTTTACTACTCCCCATCTTGGATATCATCCTAATGCCTATGGATGAACCTCTAGGGAAAGCAGCATGCCTTCCTCATTCCTTTCAACAAACAGAAATTCCTGTGATATTTCCCCAAAACTCTTCAGACTAAGGATCACTGCAAAACAAATGAGAGTCTTAATATCAGATTTACCAGAATTGAAAAATATGTCACTAGGACACTCAGCCAGCAGCAGAAGGTGCTGGTGTAAGATAAGCAGTTGAGGAGAAGGCAGGCTGGTCCTCCAGCATAACAGCAATAATTCAATAACAAAATAACTTTATCACTGAAAGCAAACTGGTCACCACAACCACAAAACACTCAATTTGTCAATAAACTTAAGACCTAATCAAGCTGATTATTTAGTTAGATTAAAATTCTCACTTGGGATGAGCCTTCACATGTAACCAAACCCTCCCATATTCCTTTCATTTATTTACAAACAAGTTGGGTAGAGTGTGTTCAGACATTAAGCAATTTCCACGGAATAGGCTCTTTTCAACCTGAGAATAAATGTACTTGAAATTTGGGGTGGGTTTTTTTGTTTTATTTTCCATGACCATATAAAAAAAAAATAAAAATGCCAGCTCTAGAGAATATTTACCCCTTCCTGGTGACTTCAGTAGCCACCATCATTCTCTTTTAAAAGGAAAGTCAGTAGAGTTACTGAGGATGATTTCTGACCATTTAACAACCAACCAGTGTAGGTTTGCACACATATGCAAGGCAGATTCTACCACAGATGGCTGTTTGCAATTAACAGCTGCTGATATTTATGAAGAAACCTCCCATACCTCATACCCCCAATGATGGTTTGTTGTCTTTTTCCTTTTTAGGAGAAATAACAATGGACACCTTCTTGTGAGTTGCTTTAGACTAAACATGTGAAATCCTATGGGAATTACTCTGGTCACACACTGTCCCAGCCCAACATTGAAATGTCATCTCTAGAACACCCCTAAAGGTCTTATTTTGCAGCACAAAAATTGTGGTTAGTGTAGCATTACCTGAACAACAATCTCATGTTGACACCAGTACTATTAATAACCTAAAGAGCTTAAGCTAAGCAGGACGTAGCAAGAGCTAAGTGGCTAAAGCAACCCCAAAATATATCAAGGATGTATTTGATCAAAAGGCACTGAACACTCTGCTTAAAGGCAAAAATTGTTTCCTCAAACAACAACAAAAGCAAACATCTAAAAGGTCTCCATCTCATGGCAGCTGAGACATACAGGGTAACATCCTGGGGACTGCATTAATGCAAAGTAGCAGCAGTTGATCCCATTATGGAAGGGAAGAGGGCCCAGGCCACGCCAGTTTGCTGGGATCAACATCTGCCCAAATCTCTTCTTTTTGATTAAAAAGCCCTGTGGTCTAAGATAACCCCAATGAGTTTTTTAAAAGTTAAAAGGTTCCTTTAAGAAGTTACAGCTGTTGATATCTAAATCTCTCCTTTCTTGATGACATTATGTGTATCTGTGAGAAGGATTTCCATTATCTCAGTGTAGAGGGAACAACTGATGTTTCATTTAAGACTTTTAAATCTTATGTCTCCAGAAAAGTTCAAGTCTCTGCCACTAATATCTTCTTCTTTACATACTCTGAAAGCATGATCAGTCTGACCTTCAATCTTCTTTGCTTTCTGCACTCATCTCCTTTCTCCTCCTCCTGATTCTGCATGTATTATTCCCTTTCTGAATGGTTCATGTCCTCAGTCTCCCCCATAGATTTGATGTCTATAATCTTTTTTAATGTTAAGGTTTGTGCCCCATGGGACGCAGCCTTGATTTGCTGGTAAAAAAAAAAAATTAAAAAAAATCTGGAGAATCAATAATTTGTTTCAAGATAAACCCGTACTAAGTTTTGTTTTTAAAGAGCTGGTCATATAATTTCTTTGAGAAGCAGAGTCTATCAGGTAATTTTATATCACTGGACTACAATCACTCATTATATGAACAAATACAACCACCACAGAAGCATAAAAGACACCTATGGAATAAATAGAGAAGGGGGCAATCACTGCAGATTATTTGAATTACCTCTTTTAAACACACATCACAGGACACATGTTTTCCACTTGCTATTCCAAGGGAGGGTTTAAGTTCTCAGGCATTAAACAGACACTAATTATGTTCCCTTAATTCAGCAGCTACACAATTCCTGTCACAAACTTACTGTAATGACTGCTAAAGAGGAGTGGTTTAATGTAGCTAGTTTTGATATTTCAGTAAGAAAAAAAAAAACAAACAAACATTTCAGATTCTACATTCTTACTCCCCAAGCAGATCAGCTGAGTACAGATGGCACATTTACCCATTCAACTTGTAGGGGATTTTACAAATTGTAGAAGTACTTTTATTATAGGAAAGGTAATGGGAATGTTGTGTCCTACCAAATCAATTCTAATGCTGTTTACACCAGCAAAAACTAATGATTAAGTATGAATACCTGGACATCATGGTATAAATAAGGTATGAGGACTGGATATTAATTTTCAGATTCTGAATGCAGTGTCTCTTGTGCCTAAAGGATCTGAAGCATGCCATAACTTCAATGTATTTTCTATTAGTACAAGTCCAGCTGACTGCATAATATACTGAAATTATGCTTGAGATACCACTAAGTATTCAGGGAAATACTCAATAATACAATTAATACTGAAGCCAACATTTCTTGGTCACTGAAGGATCCAGTAAACACAGCTACAAAGTGAATCAAAAGGTGTTGTAGCAAAACTGACACATTAAAAGCATATTTTNAAATTACCTGAATGGTTCATGTCCTCAGTCTCCCCCATAGATTTGATGTCTATAATCTTTTTTAATGTTAAGGTTTGTGCCCCATGGGACGCAGCCTTGATTTGCTGGTAAAAAAAAAAAATTAAAAAAAATCTGGAGAATCAATAATTTGTTTCAAGATAAACCCGTACTAAGTTTTGTTTTTAAAGAGCTGGTCATATAATTTCTTTGAGAAGCAGAGTCTATCAGGTAATTTTATATCACTGGACTACAATCACTCATTATATGAACAAATACAACCACCACAGAAGCATAAAAGACACCTATGGAATAAATAGAGAAGGGGGCAATCACTGCAGATTATTTGAATTACCTCTTTTAAACACACATCACAGGACACATGTTTTCCACTTGCTATTCCAAGGGAGGGTTTAAGTTCTCAGGCATTAAACAGACACTAATTATGTTCCCTTAATTCAGCAGCTACACAATTCCTGTCACAAACTTACTGTAATGACTGCTAAAGAGGAGTGGTTTAATGTAGCTAGTTTTGATATTTCAGTAAGAAAAAAAAAAACAAACAAACATTTCAGATTCTACATTCTTACTCCCCAAGCAGATCAGCTGAGTACAGATGGCACATTTACCCATTCAACTTGTAGGGGATTTTACAAATTGTAGAAGTACTTTTATTATAGGAAAGGTAATGGGAATGTTGTGTCCTACCAAATCAATTCTAATGCTGTTTACACCAGCAAAAACTAATGATTAAGTATGAATACCTGGACATCATGGTATAAATAAGGTATGAGGACTGGATATTAATTTTCAGATTCTGAATGCAGTGTCTCTTGTGCCTAAAGGATCTGAAGCATGCCATAACTTCAATGTATTTTCTATTAGTACAAGTCCAGCTGACTGCATAATATACTGAAATTATGCTTGAGATACCACTAAGTATTCAGGGAAATACTCAATAATACAATTAATACTGAAGCCAACATTTCTTGGTCACTGAAGGATCCAGTAAACACAGCTACAAAGTGAATCAAAAGGTGTTGTAGCAAAACTGACACATTAAAAGCATATTTTAAAAGCACTATGTATTGCTGTAAATGATTACCAGAGAAAATAAAACACAGTTTACTAGGATCTAACTCTCTTCAAAGTGAAGATGATGAAAGAAGAGTATAGGGTGTCTCTGCACCATTTTAGAATGACTAAGAAGTAAAATAATGTGTCTTAAGAGGTAAGCCAGCAGATGAACCATAAATATCATGACCAATGTACTGTTGGCTAAACCACCTGACCAGCCCCATCTATTCTTCCAGAACAGAAAAATGTGGTAAGCACTTTTCAGAAAAAAATGCCCCTACTAGTGAAACACAAACCTTCCTGTTCTGTCTCAAAGCACTGAGAAATTTAAGCAGAGATGCCATGAGCTGCTTACCTTCCAATCTCCAGTTCGGATCCCCCATACTGTACTTACACATCATATGTTTAGAGTAATTAACCAGAATTCATGCAGAACTCAAGGTGTCATGACAGTGGGAAGTACAAATTATCACTCAACTATCAAGTGTATGTGTGCTGCAGTTTTGTTTCTCTTAACATTTAACAATAATTGAAAGATTTTTCCAACATTCCCTGAAGTAATATCTGCTTCATCAATTATGAACAGGAAAAAAAATACTTCTTTGGAAATCTTCATATAATCGACCAGAGCCCCATTTTACTGAAGTCCCCTTTCAGCTAAATGGAAAAAATGTAAAACATGCATTTTTTTTGGTCAAACATATTTATAGATTATAATCACAGATCTTTATTTCAAGGACAATAACAAAGTCAGACTCACAGAATATTCAGACAGTTACTTGGAATATCAGAGGCATGGTAGCTATGGCTGGTTTACCAAGATCCCAACTCTGTTGAATCAAAAAGCTACTCCCAATCCTAAAAAGTTACTCCCGTGACCTAAAAACCTGTAAAAAAAAAGTTTGAGGGCTCCTGGGTAGGGATGGGATTTAGTTAAACAAAGGCTGCATTTTCATTTGTCAGAAATGAATGATACTCCAGGTGAGTACCATTTATTCCAGTGTGTCTGGAAACTCAAATCAAAAGCAGAAAAAAATAAATAAATCTGCAAATAAAAGAATTGGGTGACTGCTGAATTGCAACCATAGATGACAGACAGACATTCCCAAAACCCTGAGTCTTGTTTTCACTTAAAGTATCAACTGTCTCTGCCTGAACTACTACACTACAACAAATAAAAAACAAACCACAACAAACCAAACACAAACACAAAAGAAAACCACCAAACAACAAACAGAAAACACCTCAATATAGCAAAGACCTTAGAATAAAATCAATCAAGTATCTGTGAGCTGAAGGACTGGACTACCAGGTACACAATACTTTACAGTTACTGTTCACTATTCAGCTTGTCATCTGATTCAGTATTCAGAAGGGCAGTATCACTTATTTGCATTCAGCAAGGATAGCTTTTCAAGTTTAGTATCCAAATTCACTGCTCAGGTCAAAGCCATAGCAAGCAATCCCAAAGCAAGTAATAGACATTAAGCTACAACTTCACCACAGCTGACAGCTTCTTTTCAGGCTTGTTTTCATTTGTTGTTTACTCTTATGACAATATCATCTTGGTTTGAGTGAGTTTACTTGGTATTTGTGGTAGAGAAAATATTTTTATTATTCCCTTTCAATTAAAAAGAACAACAGCAGGATTTGGGGAATTCCTATAGAGCAAGAAGCAGGTTCCCAGACGTAGCCGTGTTCATTGTTCTCTCCCTGTAGGTCTGTGATGTCGCTGGTGGTTGTAATTACAAGTCTATCAGCAGCAGCACAAAACATTTAATTATATTTCTGACACATTTATTTCCATACCCTCTGCTTCCCTCAAGTGCTAGATATAATCACCCTGCTGGACTCAAACCTGCTATAAATCACTTGCTCAACATGGTTTATCACTTCATTTATATTAGCCAGAAAATCCACAGTAAAGCTGGAAGTGCCAAGGCACCCACCCCCGCAGCTCTTGGTTTGTGTCCCTCTGCACACTGGGTGTGCACCTTCACCCTCCCTAGTGCAAAACACCAGATCTCCTTCACAGGCATGAAAGCACCCCCTCATCCCCCCCACCTCTCCTTTTCTTTAAGGGCTTGGAGGCTATACAACACCAACAACATGCAGTCCTCATTTCTTTGAATTAAAACAGGGGAGGTCACCCACTCAAACTTTCCACTGAAGATAAAAATCTTCACTTTGTTGTAACTGAAGTCTAAGTGTTTATCTGTTACTTAGAGGAGAATGCAAGGGGAAAGATACACAGCAGTACTTTTGAATACTCAAAACACTAGGTGAAAAGCACTACTTTCCCATGTTTAGATGAGCAGTCACCTAAGAGACAGAACACGGTTGTTGTTTTAGGATCTGTACAGACAACATGTACCATGGAAATAATAAGTATAAATACTTTCCCTACTGCAGTCAAAAGTCACCATTCTTTGGTGACATTTAACAATTCTGAATTTTGTAAGACCCAGTAAGTAACCACTATTATTCAGTATGGCAGGGGGTTAAAGAATCCTCTTCTGTTAAAAATCACAGAGCTATGACCTTAAATTAACTTGCCCGATGTCATCACTTCATTCCCAGCATCACGATATTTGACTATATATAAATATAAAGAACAAATGAGTCACTGAGCACATGTTCTCAGAAATTTCAATTTCACAGGGAGCATCACTTTACATCACACTGGTTTGATTGAACTCATACTGGCCACTGAGATCAAACATAAGGCAACCTAGGTGGAAAATGCATGTATCTAGTATTCAGAAGAAGTAACTGGAGAGATACAGTGTGATCACACTATGCAGTACTACTTAATTAGCTACTTCAGAAGGGAGTTCTTCACAGTAAGAAACAGCTACTTCACAAGAATTAAAAACTTCTGGTCCCTGAACAAAAGGCAATCAGCTCCTGGATTTCAAACACATCAGACACTACCTCAGGATTTTACTCCTGAACTCTGCTTTATTTCAGCATTGTAAACCTGTTTCCCTTGACACTTGGAATACATCACAAAAGGTTCTCAAACACCAAAATATTGGTGAATTAAGTCTCAAAACCGTGCAACGCCCTTAGTCAAGAATATATCTTAAGACAGAATTTGATATTGATTTCACATTTACAAAACATTTGTGAATCCATCAACAGATGTTATTAACCAACTAGCAATCTCCATGTGGTAACTATAGCAATTGTCTCTACCAAGTGTTCTCTGGTTTGCTCCAAGCCAACAAGGGCTTAGCACAGGATCTGACATTCAGCTCTTCCCAAAGCTAATAAAGCACCTTTTGTACCATCCTTGTTAGGCAGTTACACAAATGCAGCTATACCTAGAATCATGAGGGAATAGAAGAATGAAAACTCAGCTGTCCCAGGGTTTACATAAAGCTTCTTTTGGCCTTACAAAACCCACTTCCATGCAGTGTGTGAACCTAGAACCATGGTGGCCCTGAAATGAACAGAGAACACCAGCACTGCAGCACAGCAGGCCACCCTGCCAGGGTGGATGGTGGGTGATGCCTACCCAGGTCTCTGTGGGGCCATGTTAGAGAATCTCCCCACTGAAGCACAATCTTTCCAACTAAATGTATGTAGATGCTTTCTACAACATTGTGCTGGTTTTAATTATGCAGCATGATCATTTCTAGAAAAGTAAATCATTCAAAGCAGTGAGTGTGATGGTTTGCTAGCATTTTTGATACTCATCTGGCTTCAAAACAATTGCACGGGTACGGAAAATTAATTACCAAACTGTAATCATCATTTAAGAAACATCTGCCAATACATTTCCAGCCTCGTTTTCAGTTCATCCTAAACAGCAAGAGGTTACATTTAAGACACAAAAAAAATAAAAAAAATAAGGCTCAAGCTGCAAGAAAAACCAGGCAAACATAGCAGGAATTTGATAGCACTGTAGCAACGTATTCCAATGAACTGTTGCATTACTATGATCCAAACAGGTCCCACAAAATCAAGTAGCTACATTCAGACCTGATAAGTTATCTGCAGTGTTGCTAAATCAGTGTGCTTAGTGTTGTTTATGAGCAAAACCAGGTACAAGACAACAATAAACTTAGATAAATATGTGTAGTTTAATAAGGCCATTAATTTATAAAGTAGTTTATTGTTGTCTTGTACCTGGTTTTGCTCATAAACAACACTAAGCACACTGATTTAGCAACACTGCAGATAACTTATCAGGTCTGAATGTAGCTACTTGATTTTGTGGGACCTGTTTGGATCATAGTAATGCAACAGTTCATTGGAATACGTTGCTACAGTGCTATCAAATTCCTGCTATGTTTGCCTGGTTTTTCTTGCAGCTTGAGCCTTATTTTTTTTATTTTTTTTGTGTCTTAAATNACTGAGGGTGACAGTGCCAGAGCCTGGAACAGGCTGCTCACAGAGGTTGTGGAGCCTTTACAAACCCATCTGGATGTGTTCCTGTGTGACCTGTCCTGGGTGTTCCTGCTCTGGCATGTGGGTTGGATTTGATCTCTAGAGGTCCCTTCCAACCCCTAAAATTTATGATTATATGATACTTCTTTTTTGTCCTGCTTCTGTATGCAAGTATTGCTGTAGCTACAGCATGGGCCTGGCCCACTTCAGCTCCTCTGGTTTCAAGGCAATGATTTTGGATACAACTAAAACTGCATAACCAACACTGAAGTTAGGTGCAGCTTATAACTGGGATCACAGCCTTTTTCTAGTTACCCACTTCCCAAATGGTTCAGTCTTCCCTCAAACCCTTGTATTTGAAGAGGCAGGTTAGATTAGGAAACCAAATTAGAAATATGTCCATCAAAAATAGGTGTTTAGCTTTTCAGCTGGCTCCCTAAGCAAATGCTTCTCCTGGCACAAAGGATGGGGCAAAACGAGCAGAGAANTTAAAAACTTCTGGTCCCTGAACAAAAGGCAATCAGCTCCTGGATTTCAAACACATCAGACACTACCTCAGGATTTTACTCCTGAACTCTGCTTTATTTCAGCATTGTAAACCTGTTTCCCTTGACACTTGGAATACATCACAAAAGGTTCTCAAACACCAAAATATTGGTGAATTAAGTCTCAAAACCGTGCAACGCCCTTAGTCAAGAATATATCTTAAGACAGAATTTGATATTGATTTCACATTTACAAAACATTTGTGAATCCATCAACAGATGTTATTAACCAACTAGCAATCTCCATGTGGTAACTATAGCAATTGTCTCTACCAAGTGTTCTCTGGTTTGCTCCAAGCCAACAAGGGCTTAGCACAGGATCTGACATTCAGCTCTTCCCAAAGCTAATAAAGCACCTTTTGTACCATCCTTGTTAGGCAGTTACACAAATGCAGCTATACCTAGAATCATGAGGGAATAGAAGAATGAAAACTCAGCTGTCCCAGGGTTTACATAAAGCTTCTTTTGGCCTTACAAAACCCACTTCCATGCAGTGTGTGAACCTAGAACCATGGTGGCCCTGAAATGAACAGAGAACACCAGCACTGCAGCACAGCAGGCCACCCTGCCAGGGTGGATGGTGGGTGATGCCTACCCAGGTCTCTGTGGGGCCATGTTAGAGAATCTCCCCACTGAAGCACAATCTTTCCAACTAAATGTATGTAGATGCTTTCTACAACATTGTGCTGGTTTTAATTATGCAGCATGATCATTTCTAGAAAAGTAAATCATTCAAAGCAGTGAGTGTGATGGTTTGCTAGCATTTTTGATACTCATCTGGCTTCAAAACAATTGCACGGGTACGGAAAATTAATTACCAAACTGTAATCATCATTTAAGAAACATCTGCCAATACATTTCCAGCCTCGTTTTCAGTTCATCCTAAACAGCAAGAGGTTACATTTAAGACACAAAAAAAATAAAAAAAATAAGGCTCAAGCTGCAAGAAAAACCAGGCAAACATAGCAGGAATTTGATAGCACTGTAGCAACGTATTCCAATGAACTGTTGCATTACTATGATCCAAACAGGTCCCACAAAATCAAGTAGCTACATTCAGACCTGATAAGTTATCTGCAGTGTTGCTAAATCAGTGTGCTTAGTGTTGTTTATGAGCAAAACCAGGTACAAGACAACAATAAACTTAGATAAATATGTGTAGTTTAATAAGGCCATTAATTTATAAAGTAGTTTATACAACAAGGGAAGTAAAAATATATTGATGCAAAGAGGAATTTAAATGTTTAGGAATAATTCAAAGTCTAGTTTTCTGTTGTATGCAACAAGCATTTTTAGAGGTGTTGTTCTACAAAGAGCATGCAGATTAGATTTTCAGTCAATACATGCAAGCATTGATTTGGTAGTTAAAGAAACTTGAGTTTTCTTACCACAGCAAAAAAGGATTTCAGAAAGAAGGAATGGGGAACTGATCAAGCTCCAGTATCAGTCTTCAAGGTATAATTGTAAAGCTCTTTATAGCTCTATTCATAGAGCACCTTGGGATTCTTTTTTCTTCTCCCTTTCTATTACTTACTCCTATCCAAGCCAGCACACCCAAAGGAAAAACATCCTCCTTACTCATCTCCTCTGTGAAGAAAGGCTGAGGGAACTGGGGCTGTTTAGTCTTGAGAAGGCTGACAGGGGATCTTATGAATGTCTATAAATATCTGAAGGGTGGGTGTACAATGGAAGGGGCCAATCTCTTCTCTGTAGTGCCCAGCAGTAGGACAAGGAAGAACGGGGATAAACTGGACCATAGAAGGCTCCACCTCAACATGAGGAGAAACTTCTTGACTGAGGGTGACAGTGCCAGAGCCTGGAACAGGCTGCTCACAGAGGTTGTGGAGCCTTTACAAACCCATCTGGATGTGTTCCTGTGTGACCTGTCCTGGGTGTTCCTGCTCTGGCATGTGGGTTGGATTTGATCTCTAGAGGTCCCTTCCAACCCCTAAAATTTATGATTATATGATACTTCTTTTTTGTCCTGCTTCTGTATGCAAGTATTGCTGTAGCTACAGCATGGGCCTGGCCCACTTCAGCTCCTCTGGTTTCAAGGCAATGATTTTGGATACAACTAAAACTGCATAACCAACACTGAAGTTAGGTGCAGCTTATAACTGGGATCACAGCCTTTTTCTAGTTACCCACTTCCCAAATGGTTCAGTCTTCCCTCAAACCCTTGTATTTGAAGAGGCAGGTTAGATTAGGAAACCAAATTAGAAATATGTCCATCAAAAATAGGTGTTTAGCTTTTCAGCTGGCTCCCTAAGCAAATGCTTCTCCTGGCACAAAGGATGGGGCAAAACGAGCAGAGAAACAAACAGCAGAAGTGCCACTTTCAATTCCTTGCAGCATTAGTGAAACTGCAGCTGTAGTAATTTGACAGAAACCATATATACACACACTTTGTTCGAGTATGATAGCTGTGTGATGGGATTAAATGGAGCAGAGTACTCATTTTGGACTGCTGCAAAGCATTTAGTTCTTCCTCAGGTGTTCAGACTGAAATAACAGCAGAGTCTGCATTGACATAAACAGACAAAATAAGGAAAGCTGAGTAGTGTGATCTAAATAAAGTGTAAGATGCTTAAGACCTGTAAGAAATTCCAAGGATAGAATCTTTGATATCAATAAATGCTAGATATTTTTTTTCAGCTTTTAAGTCATAATCTATGTTACTCTTCAAAATGTCATTACAACTCCTTCAGCAAATACTGAAGATGCATAAAGTGCCATTTCAGGGGCATTTTAATGCTTCTTGGCACCCTGGTATCAGGGTTGAACAAACTCAAGTGATAGCATATTTTAAATATTACATGAGTCTTCCCTGACCCATTTCCCTGCTAACCAACAACCAGTGCCAAACTAGACTGAATATAAAACATACTGGGAAAAGATGGTGTGTGTAAGATAAAAATTCAGGAGGTTTCTCAGAAAACATCAAAACTTGTGAAGAATTTGCCATTTCCCAAGTTTATCAACACTCTTGTGCTCAGAAGTCCATTGCATCAAGTACTTGGGTTTGTTACAGGAGGGAACATCCATCTTCTAGATGGGGAGAATGCCAAACAGCTGCTTCACAGCAGGGTCACAAGATTTTATTAATCTGTCAGGTGCCCTGAGCATCTCAAATCAAAGACTTCACACAAGTGCTAAGTCACTTAGACAGAAAGTCACCTGTTTTTTTCTTGACTTTACTATAAGAAGCCACGACCTTTTCTAGCATTTCAAAGCAGTGCATAAGAGAGAGACACATCTTTACCAGCAAAAGTTTAGTCCCTGCTGTGCAGTTAAAGATCCTTCCCTATAATTACAAAAGTCTTTTTGCAATTTAAATACCTTTGTACTTAAGGTCTCTTTCCATTGTTTCAATGGCCTACAGCACATGCCTAGTAATAGAATGGCAAAGGAGTGCAGAGCATGTTTAGGTTACAAACTATAAGCAGCCCATTTTGAAATCAATAGCTGTGCATATAGCTGGAGCACAGCTAAGAATGGAAAGGCAGCAGGAGCTACAATAGGGCAGCAAATGTTAGTTACATGCACAGAAATATCTATAATATCATTAGACTCCAGTTGCCTTCCTACTCCACTGCTCTTTCAGAAGAGCTTCTAAACACTTGAAATCATGACCTTGTCCAAAATATTAAATGCTAGAATGACTCTTTCTTCCACCATACGTTAGGATGGCAGCAATAAGATCAGTGTCCTCTTTGAAAGCCCTTGGAAGTATTTAGGAGGCACATGGGGAGTTTTAGAAAATGATTACAGTTTTCAATGTGGACTCTCAGTTCGTATGGAGAATTGAACAGTGTTATTCTCTCCATTTTTTGCTCCGTGGTTTAATTTATTTTGTCATTGTATTTAAAATACACATAATCAGAACATTATAAAACTCCCTGTACACCAGATATATCAGGTATATGTAGTTTGCTATGACCATGTGTATCAGCTCTAGAGTTCATAGAAAAAGAGATTAATTTTATCACTTCATTCCCTATCATTTTCTCACACCCCCTACAAGGGCACACACACATATATTTTCATGGCAGAGATTTTATCAGATGCTTCTGCATTATCAGCAGCTGCACTGAATGTGCCTTCATCCTGCAGCATAGAACCTGTAGATAAATCTTGTACAATCTACAAGTGGCATAATTGAAGAGAGACAGGGGAAGAGGAAAGTCAGAGCTGGTAGCTGAAAATATGTATGTACTCATAAGAAAAATGAGCACTGCTTGTCAGAGAAGCTGTATTGATGTGGTCACCAGAGGCTCTAAATACCAGTCTCCCAGCACACTGGTTGTACTGTACATATGGAAGCACAGGACTGTATTCATGACCTCTGAGAGGCATTCCAAGGAAGATTTGAACATAGGACTCTGAATTGTCCTAGAAATAGTTTAAAAAAAACCACAATCAAACAAAACAAAAACAAACAAAAACAAAACAAACATCAAACAAACAAAACCAACCACCAAACCAACAAGAAAACACATCACCACACAAAAACAACACCCCCCAAACACACAGACACCAACCAAGCTCAAGCTCCCCAAACCACCAAGCTTCAGTTCCACAAGATCACTTCCCCTGTCTTCCCCCCAGACAATCTTTTCAAGATGGGTCACATGTACATCCCATCTTACTCTTCTATATTGCTTCTTACTCTTCCCAAACCCAAATCCCCAGCCTTGGATAACCCACAAAGCCTGGTCATGTCTCCACCTCCTCAGCCTCCCAAAGCCCTGCCCTTAGTTCATGATCTTCCTTGGTAAATCAGACACCAGGATTGTTTCTGGGTGTTAGAGAACACGGAGTCAGCTAATCCATCCACTCAACCCTCCCGTGCAGAATGCAGATCATCTGCAACACTGATCAAAGCTTGATAAATTACAATTTATCAAGATCATTAGTACTAGGTTTATTACATTATGGTGTTGCAGAAAACAACTTGTTTACAATTTGCTTTAAAGTAATCAATACAATTATTGCTAGTGTTCAAGCTTTATTTTATAGGCTCCTAGTTCTTTTAGGTTTTACATTACATTAGAATCAGATTTAAGAACCCTGTAAAAGAATCTGTCCTCCACAGGGAATTACCAAATCATAGACAAGAATTGTAATTCAATGGATAAAGAAATTACCCTCTTACCATATAAATTGGATTAGATAATCACAAATTTATCATGCAGTCAGAGATCTATCTTAGAATTTTAAAAGCCTGAGATTGTTCAAAATCCAAAGAAGAACATGAAAGAAAGGAAATACACAATTAGCTTCTCTGGGTAATTCTCACCTGACACGTGTGCTGGTTTTCCCTTCAGCACTGAAACACTATCTTAATTTACCAATACTGCTCTGAAGTCCAGTCTCATCTAAACCCACCTGTCATAGGGATTCCTTTTGCCTCGATAACCACATGTTGTTAGTGATTATCTTCCAGATGGCTCCATGTTCAATGAAAAATCAGCAGTGAAGAAACTTATATCCCAATGATAAAATTCCACATCAATGCAAATACAAACACAAGGTGGGGGAAGCTGCTTTTCAA